>VSMD01061025.1:0-21254 GCA_008750895.1 Mirza zaza | reverse complement strand
GGGGAGGGGAGGAGGAGGCAATATGGCGTCTGCCGCGCGGCTCGGGTCTGTGCACACGGAGGTGCCCCGAGGGAGTTGGGAGCCTGGTGCTGTGTCCGCTACTGGCTTACTGCTCACTGGCGGCGGTTGTCGCTGGGCTGGTGTCCGCAGGTCCCTCCGCTTGCTGGGGAGCCCACCAGCAGTCCGCGATGCAGGGGAGGGGAAACGGCAGATCCACCTCCCCTTCCCGCTGGTCTCCGGGCTGCTCCGGGGGTCCCAGCTTCCAGTTCTCCTCCGCGACCTCCTCCCGTGGAGTCTCCCGTGGTCTCAGGTACTCCTTCTGCCGACCCTCATCCGATGTAGGCTCGTCTTCTTGCTTCTTTCTTCTAATTTCTGCTAGAATCTGTCTTTTCTTCAGAGACACTCTGTCTGGCGGTGTTTCTCATCCTCCATCTTCTGGGCGGGGCCGGGTGGGCACATTTTTAGCACCCTTCAAAAACTAGAATTCTGTTAGTGAGGAAAAGGGAGTCTAGCTATTTGATAGGCAATTAGTAATGTCTGCCACTATTACTGAATTCTTAGTATGATCAAATAACCATCTGAACAAATGTAGAAATACAATTCTGATAAGTGCAAAGGAGTGACTGGTGTTATGAAACTAAAAGGATTTAATCAAGTCTAGTAACTCTTCTTTAAAGAATTGATAATGAAAATAATATGCTTTAGAAAGACAGTTTAGAGAGTTTGAGAAGTTAGGTAGGCAAAGGGGTTAAGGTAGAATAGAGTTGGGGAGGGGGAGAAGGGGGCATTCCAAGCAGAAGAAGCATATTGTGTTTATGTACAAAGGCACATAAATATTCACTGCCGTTATTACTAGTCTCTGGTCTGATTAAAGCCTTTGAATTACTTTGGGGGTAGGAAGAAATTCTTAGATTTGTAGGTAGGACCTGAAATATCGGAATTTCTGAAAATTTTCCATGCATTTTAAGGGGACAACAGGACAGATTATTTGACTTGGATTGTCCTACAAAATCCTTGCTATGGGGTTGCCATATATAATGCATTTATAGGCAAAAATCAGTTTGCCTCTCCTGCTCCTTCCCTTTAATAATTTCCTACAGCTATTAATAGAACCATTAGTTGACATCAGTTAAAAACAATACGAACAGCGCTGTCACTTTTCTGCCTGTTTTATGACACCTTTGGAATCTTAATTTCATTAACCTATGGTTGATACTTACATGATACCCATTTTAAAATTTTTGATAGAGTTGGATATTGAACAAAAAAACAATGTTCTTTGAGACTTCGTGGATTCCCCAAGAGAGACAATAAAATAAGATAAGGTAAAATAAAATATCTTTTGACCTCAGTACACGTAGAACTTTCATGGATACCTGGCTGTTTTCTGTAAGCAGAAAACAGTAGTTTTAAAATTTGTCCTGTGTATACAACTAATCAGTGATTGAAACTGCCCTCTTTTCGAAACTCTGCAACTCTGTTATTCAAAGACTGTATATGTTACGTATCTTAATTATTTAAAAAGTGTTAATGATAACTTGAATTCTCCTATCTACCCTTTCCAGTTAACAATTCATGAGAACTTTATTTTCAGGCTTAAAAATGTGGAAGCTTTTAGTTCAAGCCTTTTAAAATATGACAATATTGCTATTGTAGATAGAACATAGGCTCAAATGCTCTGACAGGACTCCAAAATAATAGTGGCTTAAGCAAAATAACAGTTTGGGATTGATATGGCAGATCCGTAAGGCTCCTTCTGTCTTACTGCTCTACTGGTCTAATAGCAGTCTTTCTCTCATGATCTAAAAATGGCTGCTTCAGCTCCTGGAATCACATTCACATTCCAGCCAGTCAGAAGGAGACAGGAAGAAGGGAAGAGGTGCAGTCCTCCCCTTTAAGTGGATAACTCAGTTGTTAATGCACATCACTTTTGTAATACTTGCATCCTTTTGGCAAGAATTTAGTCATATGGTCAGTACTAGCTACAAGAGAGTTGGGAAATATTGTGGAAATACTGTCCATATGCTCACTTAAAACTGAGAGATTCTATTTCTAAAATAAAAAAGGGAAGGATGGCTATTGGAGGGCATTAACTGTGCTATAATCACCATCTTCTGGTAACTGTGGAAAGAACTGGTTGAATAGTTTTAAGCTTAGATGTGAGTTTATAATCCAGGGGTAAATGGTATCTTCAGAGACACAATTATATTTATGCATATTATACTCTATTTGATGCATTTTTGTATTCCTCCTGTCTAGCATAGTATACCACGGAAAATAAGCACATAAGAAATGTGTTTGGAATGAATGAATGAACAGCCTTCTTTGCCTTTCTTGTATAATCTGTGTTATGTATGTATTCTTTATTTTTTATATGTGTCACTTACTTGTTCCTATCTGTATTTTATTAATATTTCTCTAAGAGGATATAAGAATAGAAATGATCACAGTCCGTAGTCTGATAGAGGAGTACTTTGTGTCTCCATGGGTATATCTAAAATTATATAGAAGTCTGAATTAACTTATACCATAGGACCAATTTTCCCTGCCCCTAAAACTGACCGTTTTAACTTCTATTATCATGTTTTAGTTATTAATAGAGTAGCTGTATTCGTTTGAATGTTCAGCACTGTGTCTGAGAATTTTGAATTTTTTTTTAACTAATAATACCTAGAGTCACTAATTGGTCTGTGAAGATGTTTCCTCTGCACTTTGTATGTATATTTTACATATTGACCAGCTATCTCTGAAGAAGATAAGATGATCTGAGGAAAAAAGTTTTTTGACATGATTTTTTATATCTCAAAATGGTCATTTTATAGAGATTTTGGTCATTATATCTTTTTTTTTTTTTTTTGAGACAGTGTCTCGCTTTGTTGCCCAGGCTAGAGTGAGTGCCATGGCGTCAGCCTAGCTCACAGCAACCTCAAACTCCTGGGCTCAAGCAATCCTGCTGCCTCAGCCTCCGGAGTAGCTGGGACTACAGGCATGCGCCACCATGCCCGGCTAATTTTTTTTATATATCTATTAGTTGGCCAATTAATTTCTTTCTATTTATAGTAGAGATGGGGTCTCACTCTTGCTCAGGCTGGTTTCAAACTCCTGACCTCGAGCAATCCGTCCGCCTTGGCCTCCCAGAGTGCTAGGATTACGGCGTGAGCCACCGCGCCGACCGGTCATTATATCTTGTTTTTGGCCTTCAGTTATTATGATTTATACCCATCTGTTCCTGTATTAATTCCTACCATACCTTTCTTTTTAGTAACTCTTAAGTGCCGGGGCTGCCCTCAGTGTGGGGAATGTGAAGGTGTGTGGGGCCCAGGCTGCACCTCCCTGAGCTTGGAGTCTGTGTCACACAGCGTGGGGAGGGCTATGCTGTGCTGGCCCCACACTGCGGAGCCAGGGGGGTGAGGGTGAGTGGGAGCGAGGAGCTTGCCAGGCGAGGGGGCAGGCGGGATGCTGACGTGATTGAGGTGAGGCTGGTTAGTTGAGAAATAATATGGCAATAGTTCGATTTGGTAGGAGTCAAGGATACAAAGTGTGGATGGGGCTGGCGTGCTGGATCATGGAGTGTCCCTTAATACACGATGCAGGGGATTGTGAGCTTAACGTCTTCAGGTCAGTAGCTTTCAAATGTTTTTGTTCATGACTCATAGTGAGGCGTGTGTTTTTACACAATGACTTATTACTAGGCCTGGCCCTAATGTTTGCAGGGCCTGGGGCAAGAGGACAAATGGGAGCATACATACAGTAAAGCTAAATATTTAAAAGTTATAAATCAAGGCAACAAACTGTTAGGAAAGGATACACCAACCTACCCTGACAAATATACGTTATAAGGAAAAATGAAAACTGTGTGTAAAATCATTGATGCCAAATAACCCGAGAATAGTGCAAATTTAAAATTAATTTTGTATTCCATCAAAAGACTATTAATTTACCCAAGGAAATGCCAGAGCAATGGCAACTGGGCCAAGTGGGAAGAGAAGAGGGGAAGGCTCACTCTGCCTTCTCTTCTAATGGCTGTGGCATCCAGAAATTAAACACCTCCTTTCTCTTTATTGGAAGAGTGGCTTTTTCATTTCTGCCAGAGACTCTGTCCACCAACCCATTGCCCCTTCTCTACTCCCAGTAGCCAGGCATTGAGTTCCAGGGCCATCTAGGCCATGCCAGTCCAGTCCAAGGGCACCCCCCTTCCTCCAGGTACTGCCCGCCCTCCACCCTTGCAGCAAGGTTTGCATTTAGAACTCCTTGAGCAGGAATCCACATGAGGACTAGTGAGAACAGCTGGTTCCTGCCCTCTTTGCCCCACCTTCCTTTCACACCTCCAGGGGCTGAACGGGCCCTGCAAGCCTTAGGTCCAAGCTGCCTCCTTCAATTAACAGCCTTTGACCAGCCCTTGGACTGGAGGCACGCGGGCACACACACACACACACACACACACACACACTAGTAGCACTGTCGGACATGAGGAAGGGACTCACATAGGCCGGAAAAGTGGCTCAGGGCCATTTGGCTAGAGAGTAGTGGAGACCCTGGTACTCAATAATGGATCTGAAGAAAGAGAGGATACTGGTTATGAGGTAACTGAGCCAAAGATAGGCCTCAAGATGGCAATAGTGAGGATAGAGTGGAGGGGAAGTATTGATAGAATCAACACATCTTGATGACTAATGAGATATTGGGGTGCAGAAGAAACCTAGAATAATACCAGTGATTTCTGGTATGTGGCATTTGAGGTCACAGTATGACATTCGGGTTGTTTGTTAGTTGAATATATGGGTTAGGAGGTAGTTAGAGAAATGTTTTCTAATGCATGGTTGCTGAGAGAATGATTTGATTTCTAATCATTTGGATGGTTTGTTAAAATGCAAGTGTCTAGGTCTCATCTGCTGAATCAGAATCACGGGGTGGTGTCTGGAAATCTACATGTCAGCAAGCTCCAGAGGTGACTTAGAGACACATCCAGACCCCAGAGAGTGGGAGGAGGGTTTTAAGTGGAATGAGGGTCGAACTCTGGGGCTTACCAACACTTAAGCACAGGAGGAGGAAGGGAAGTAGTAAGCAGACACTGGAAATAAGTGGGCAGTATGTCCAATGAAGGAGAGAGGTTTAGTAACATAAGGAATGTAACAGCGTTTTTTGCATTTAACATTAGAAAGCTTCCAATAAACGCAGCAAGGGCAGTGGCAATGGTTTAAGTGGTGAATATGTTGGGAGATCAGGAAAAGGAAGATGCATGATATAGGATGTAGTCTGTCCTGTCAGTGAACTTAACTGTAAACCCAGAAGAAAGAGAGATAACAAAGCAAGGCACAGATTTGAAGGAGGGCTTTTTAAAAAATTTTGGAGCACTTATATGCTGAAGGAAGGAGGAACCTTTAGGGAGCCAGATATTAAAGATATGGCAGAGAGGAGGAGTAATTGATACAGTCTATTTTCAGGGGAATGAGAGATGCATTTTAGGACCCACATGGAGGGAAGCTTAGACAGAAGGAAGAACACCTGTGGCTGGTATACAGCTAAGATGGAGAGAGGGTGTGTGCAGATGCAGAAACTTCCCTAAACAGGCATTTGGACACCAGCCCCAGGCACTATTTAGGTGCTGTGGCCTCAGAGGTTAAGGAGGCATGGCTGTCGTCTAATGGGGAAGATAGATGAGGAACACGTAGGATAACGCGTGGTATTTTGTCATTAGAGTTGTGCTCAGGAAAGGCGGCAACACAGAGGAGGATAGGAGGCAAGGCTTTCCAGAATGGGAGAGGAAAACATGCAAATGGGTTGGAACCTGAAATTGGAGGCAGGGACGTGTACGAGAAGGATTGAGATGAGGACTGTGGTTGGGCCAGGGTTTGGGGAAAATGTGGGCCTGGGTTACAGTGGAGCTTGTTGATAACCATGAATGCAATAATACACACACACACACACACACACACACTAAGAGACACAATTATTGACTTTGTTAAAGCATCAGGTGAAACTTTATTTGGGAGTACTTGAGAAAATGAATTTTTATAACCAAGGAAGCTGCTACTTGTTTATCCCTCCCGCTCCCCCTTTGATGACTTTTCTTGAAGCTAATTTAGGTAAAGAAAGCCACCGCTTCCAAAAGTGCTTTGGTACCCTGGCATAATTTCAAAGAAATCTTCTTTCCCACTTAGTTAACTACATTTCCCCAGGAAAAAAAAAAATCTTCTCTGTCAATGTAACATCCTTTAACAGGACTCCTGCTGGTCGGTTCTTGTATCTTGCTGTGGCAGCTGTGAACATATATACTATTGATTGTTAACGTGTGATATAAATCCAACCGGGGCATGCCCACTAATTGGTTTGAGAGCTAGATATAGACAATGCTGTCTTATAGTAGCTTGTGTAGATAGGCCTAGTCATAGGGTTAATTCTGCTTGACAGCACATCAGCAGCATCTTGAGAGTAATTACTCAACAGAAGTTTTCCCACAGCTCAACTGAGAGCTTCAAAGGCTTCTGAATTTATAACCAGTATTAACCTATATCTGAAACATAATGTTCCCACAAGGGCTCAGATTTTTTTTTCTCCTTCTTATTAAATGTATGGAGTTACTAGGTTCATTTGCTGTGTGCTAAGAACTTAGTGAAAAAAATTACTCAGCGTTGAATAATTTAGAATCTTTAATAATAAAGAAGATGACTATATATTTGGTTTTGTATTGCTTTATTATATTACTGAAACAAGTTAATCTGTAAAGACCAGGTGCTTTTTGAAAACATAATTTATTCTCTTTCTATCAAAAATAAGTTTAAATAGTTAATATTTTTTCTATACTCTGTTATCTATACTGATATGTGCATGTTTAAGGGGCCTAGGGTACATTTAAAATATATTTAAAATGGTTAAAATAAATATTTGTTTACATTTTAGAAAGCTGTTTTACTTCTTGACCAATATACTGAAATCTGTAACTATTACAGCCCCTCCCCCCATAAAATAACTTGTTCTTTTACAAACAGTTTTTATATTGTAAAAAATTTCTTTCACTTTGCAGGTCAGAAACCAAATTTGATTCCAGTTCAGGTATGTTTACATTAATAATGCTATTCTGAGTATATTTTATTTACGCTATTTTCTGAGGAGTAACTCATCAGATCAAGAACCATTTTGATTTTAAACAGACTGGCTAGTCTCTTTTCAAAACATGAGTCTCACCTGAAAGCCAGTCTGTTGACTGCTTTGCGTCATAACTTGAGATGTTCACTTTGGGATTCTGCATAGTTCTGCAATAAGCATTAAATGCCCTACATATGCAGAGTTTTATTTGAAAAGGAGAAATGGGGTTGTACATACTTATTGCTCAAAATAGAATATAATTTTCTCAGTAGATAAAGCATCCTGAGTAATTTGAAGATTCTCTGCAAGTGATTTGTCACCAAATGTGGGGGATTGATTCATTTAATCCAGCAAACTATAGAGTCCCAGCCAATAGAAATAGACATTTGTCTATGACTTATTTGTTTTTCTAAAAAAAAATGTTTTATTGGGGGGGTGACAGAAAATTGAGGTCACTGTAAGTCATTATTTTGTATCTATTAAGACAAAATTTATATTATCACAGCAGCATATCAGCTTCAGTAGGTGTTTTCTTCTCATTAAGCATGAATGTAGCCATATAATCCTCAGGTTTGACTATGTCCTTTTGTCACTTGCTGAGATTTATGCACTTCATAGTTTCTGATGGTGTTTACAATTAAAGTACAAAAATTGCCTGGTGTTTGTTTGGTGCAAAGGAATTGGGCTCTTTGGTGGACTGGTAATAGATAAATAAACATTAGTTTTTAATTCCAGGGGAAGATAATTTACAGAAAAGTATGTAACTTGAGTTTAAAAGTGACATTTTTACTCTGGTTTGAGTTTCACTGTATTTCAACTTAAAAAATGTTTATACTTGTTATGGTTACAAAGGAACAAGTGCTATATATTCTTTTTGATAGTGATGTTAAAGAGCCAACACGATTTTTCTTCTTCATAAGCTTTGTCTTTCTTTTATTGTCTAGCTTTATTAATTTAGTGAGAAGTCTAATTTATGAAGTCTATACATTTTAGTTAACAAATTCATTTAATTTGAGAACAAAGACTCCAGTAATCTTTCTATTTTGTGTGTTCTGGGGCTTCTGAATCATTTGTGCCAGTTACAGTATAAGATAAACATTTTTGGTTAACAGTACTGACTACATGGAGACTAAAGCTGGGATGGTATTGTATCAACTCTTTAATTCTTTTATTGCACTTGGTGTTAGCCAAAAGGCCGAGAAGCAATGGATGCTTTTATTAATTCACAGGTGGCTCAGAATAAGGTGAAAAGTTTTTTTTCATATTTTAATAGTTAAAAATCTTTATGCATAATAAAAATAAATGAATAAAATTAGAGAATTAATTTTTACATAAAAATCATGTCTTTTTTACCTCTGCCAGTCACCAAATATTTATTAAGAACTCATCTTGTTTTGATCTGATATAATTCCTTAAACATCAAGCCAGAATCTGGTTTTAGATATAGGATCTGGAATATAGCTTTTAAAAATGAAAAAGTCCATTAGGGTCATTTTGAAGGTAAAATCTGGAAATAGTGTACAAAACTGAAATATTAGGCAGCTATTGTCAAAGTCAGATAATTTATGTTAAATTTTCAAATCTAAATTAAAGTGTGCTGCTAAATTCCTGCACTGAAGGTTAGTATTTATCATGAAAATAGTTATAACATCTGTACAGGCACACATCTTTCACTCTTGTAACCAAAGATTTTGTCCATGACTCTTATTTTTTCAGGTCCTAAATTTTTTTTAAATGTCTATCAAGGACAACATCTGCATGTCTTTGAAAACTACAAAGTTCTCTACTCTGAAAGGCTTATGGGGAATACTGATTAAAAGTTTATTTATTCTTTTAATTTTTAACTTAAATATGTTGTGGAAAGAATTCAGATGGTTTCAAATTAAGAAATAGGTAATTATTTTTTGTACAAGCTCTTTTTGCTTATTATTGAATGAAGGAATCATGACAAAGGAAGCTAGAAATTTATTCTTTGGCATTCTGTATCATGCAAATTTTGGTTAGAAATAAGGTAACATATTGGAACAATTAAATGTATGACTTTAATAGGGTCAAATTCTCTATTGTTCATCAAATACAGAAAGTAAACTAGCTCTGTTTAATGTTGTATATAGCTGTGACAAAGTAAGATTTTTAAATGAAGGAAGTTGCCAATCTTACTAAGAAAAAAAAAAATCTTAAAAAATAAATGCTATGGTCAATGATTAGCCATAAAGGAAAGGATTTCAAAGTCAAATTATACACACACACACACACACACACACGCGCGTGCGTGTGTGTGTGTATGTTTACATATATATTTGTGTGTGTGTATGTGTATACACACACACAAATGTTTTTTTCAAGGAAAGTACCCAACTTATTCACAGCTTACTGGACAACATTTATAGTTTGTATAAATGAGTTTTAGGCTGTGGAGTGAGATTCAGGAGGAAGGAAGAAAAGTTTTCATTGCCAGCACATGTTAAAATTTTCAGTTGTTGACTATTCACCAAATGATTAACCTAGAAAAAGATTTGATTTTTTTCTTATTAGAATTGTATCATTTTTTTCTATAAAAGCAAATTCACAGCCTACCTGTGTTTTTTTAAAGTTAAGAAATTTTATAATGAAAAATTTCAACCGTATACGAAAATAGAATACAGTATAATGAGTACCCACCAAATCATCATTTAAATTTTATTATTGTTAATAATTTGCCATGTTTGTTTCACTTTTCTTTTTTTACTTGAACTATTTTAAAGTAAAATATATTTCATGTGATTTTTAAAATCTGAAAATTATAGATTGTCTTGACTTATTAAAAGGGGTCAATTAATTTTTTGAGGTTTTCATCTATCTTAGAAATTTGGGTCACAGACAAATTATTATGTAAAGGATTGTGGCATTTCCATCTCCACATTCAGTTAAAGACTCTTTGAAAGTTCTGCTTATGGTGAATTGTGTGGTTAAGAAAACTTTCAACCAGTAGGCAGAGGCGCTGAATTAATTCTGATCTGAGAACCCCAGGAAAGTTCTGTCGTCAAGATTAATTTGGTTAAAACTTTAGCTGCCGTTTAGCTGTGGTCTCTATGTACTGAGTTATATACTGATTAAAAAACTTTTCTGTTGATTTATAACTCAATCACCTAAAGTTTTTGGCTTTGCCAATTGAGAACAGTCAGGCCACCTTCTTTCTAAAGGAGTTTTAAGGTTTCCATTTTAACACCTTTTCCTAGTTGATGTACTAATGTTGCTTGCCTAGAATCGTGTGGAGTTGGTGATTTTACTAATAGAGTAAAACAGACTTCCTTTTATGTTCAGAAGTAGCAAGAAGCTGTACTCTTCTCCCACCTCCCAAGAAGGGAAGTTAGTTGATGCTGGAGGAAGCAGAGCATTGAGTTTAATGTAGTGATTAAACATGAAAGCCATATATCAAATCTCAGGAGAAACATGCTTTTGAAAGAGGCAGAGAACTGTGGAGCATATTGCATGATAGGCTATATAAACAGAGCCCTGGAGGTCAGTGTGTGGATGCAAACCAATTAAATAAAGAACTTACTGGCTTTGCTTTCTATCATCTGGATGGGGAGGATCACAAGTTAACATGCACAGGGTTGAAGTGTAAACTTTGCTTAAATAAGCTAGACACCTTTGGAAACTTCCTTAACCCTTTCAATCCACTGCTAAGGTTTTTTTTTAACCAAGGTCCCCAGGAAGTTGAAAAAAAAAACCCCAAAATATATGCTCTCTTGGCCCTTCTGTATATACCCATCAACAAAGAGTAATGAGCTAGTAATGAGTAAAATGGAGGAAAAAGCAAAGGAAGAGCTGCTGAAAAGACCCAGAGTTGGCTCTGAAGTCAAATTTCAAGAACATGCATGTCTTTCAAAAACAACCTATTTGAAAAAGCAGATCTCTTGTGGAATAACTGAAAAAATATGTGTTTCTCTTCTCCTGAGTTCTAGGTATAAGGCAAAGATACAGTTGGAATATAGTTGATATATTAGTAAATCACTAATATAACTACAGGATACTGTTATTTCTGTTCTATTAAAATAGAATAGCTTTCTGACCAAGAAGAACCTGATGCTTGTAAGTTAATAACTGTATGTTAAGGACTGCCTACATTCGAATTCTGTGATTCTAACCTTCTCAGGCAATGTTTGGGTGAGAAAATGAAATACCAAGTTAAATGGTATAGTTTCATGGTCCATAAACATTCAAAACAAAGATTTTTTTCTATAGAGTCATGTTGGCTGAGAAAGTGAATAAGCTTATGTTTAGTGCTTGTTGATTCTGAGCTGCTCGGAATAGCAATACTAAGGAAATGGGCTCATACAACACAGCAACTCAAAGGTATAGGATTTCATGAAAGCAAATTATGGAGGATTAAGAAACCTAATGAGCATGGTTTAGAGTGGAGAGTTGAGGAGGGAGCTCACTATTAAATAAAGCCCAAGAGTGTAGAAGGTTAGGAGATCCTAAAAGAGACGATTAGAAAAGGTACAACAGAATATAATTATGCTGAAGGGGGAAAAAAAACCTCCAAGGGGGGGAATCCATCTAAAGAACAAAAAGCAGCTAGTGTCGCTTTGGGGATCTGTAGTTAAAAGGGAATCTACACCAGGGTAAGGAAATCAAAGAATATAATCAGTTAAAGCTTGAGGCAAAAATATAAGGACAGTGAAAAATAGAATGGGCTGCTATGCTATGGTAGTCACTAAGTTGAAGGGAATTTGAATGTAACAGAACTACAGAATTTTGAAAGTTTACTAAAATTTGAGACAATTTGCCTAACACAGTAAGCCCTTCTCAAGAAATATTAATAAGGAAAATATTTTCAGTTCTTGTAAGAGTGAGAATATATTGACAATACTTTTTAGTTGTATAATTCATCATTTTAAATTTCCTATTTTGAAAGGTCTTGTAGTAATGAAAATCAGGGAAGCATAATTTTTTATATAAGAATATCAGAGTCTTTATATGGACATCATTCATTAGGAAAAACAAGAAAAATATTGGCTATTCATCTGTTGATTCATTCAATATATATTCACTGGGCATACTATATGCCAGATGTTGAGGTTATAGCTGTGAACAGGGTGGATACAATTCCTTCTCTCATAGAATCTTAATAGTGTTAATAGTTGATTAGTCCATTATACAAATTCACGGGGATTTCTCTGCATATTTAACTGAAGAGGCCTAACAAGGCTAAACTTAATTCTAGATGGTGATGTTAAAGAGCTCTTAATACTTATACATAAGCTGATATATTTTAGGTTTAGACAAATTCACTTTTATTTTATTCAAACCATATCACTTTGTTTTCCACTTTGACTCTTATCAGAACAGCCTAATAATACTAATGGTTAGGATGTAGTTTTTCTATAGCTTTCAATAAGGAGTAACATTTCATATTTGATCACCATTAAAAGTAATTAGAAGAGAACACAATGACAAATGTCTGTAAATACAACTGTCTTCACTTTTATTTCTTTCTTTTACAGAATCCTGTTCAAGGTTAGCCTGAAAAATTAGGCAACCTTCTCTATAACAATCTTACTTGATTGCATGGAAGCATGTAGAAGGGCCATAGACCTTCATCTCCTTTTATAAACTAATTGAAAGACCAGGAAGCGGCAAGGCCTAGTGGCTAAGTGCTGAGGTTTGGATCATGTAGATCTAAGTGGAGTCTCACTTTACTTCTAACAATTTTCAATTGGCTTAGATTTCATGTGTACTATTAAATCACATAGTTAAATTTTGTATGTATTTTTTTCCTTAGAATTAGAGGATTTAAAGCTGTGAATTTCCTTCACTGAAGCATTAGCTGAATCTTACCGGTTTTTCTATTATATTTTTTAAATAGTTGCAATTTTGGTTTTCTTTTGGACACAATAATTATTTGGGAAAATATTTTTAAATTTCCAAATTTTTTACTTTCTACTTTTATTAATATTTTTTAGTTTCAATGGTTGGTAGTCAAAGAATGTGGCCTCACTACTTTTTTGTAGGTCTGTTATTCAGTACTTATTAAAGTTTTACTGGGGGGCCTAATATGTATGTAATTTTTGTGACTCTTCTGTGGACGATTTGAAAACTATATTCTCTGCAGTGTAAAGAGTTCGATGCACATTTATTAGATCAACCTGATTCTTGATAATATATCCTTTATATCATTATTTATTTGGTTTCTATTTTATCTGACAAGGACTTTGACAGATTGTCATTTGATGTTTTTTTACCTGAATTCACCATTTTTAGTTATCACCATCCCTGTGTTGTCAGTTCCACATAATCCATATGTTCTGTTGGCCGCCAACTTGCTTGGGTCATGCATTATACTTATCTCCTTAGAGAACATGATTCCAAAGCAGTGCTCATGGAAATGAAGACTCCTCAAAACAGGAAACTTATGTTATTCCAAATTCTTACGTGAAACAAAAAGTTGTTTTACCACCTGTATTTACCAGTGCTCTTGTTTTCCCTCATATCCCCCTACTCATCCCATAGCTTTATAAGAAAAGAGTCTCTAGCCCTTACATGATGTAAACCTTTGTTTTCTGCCCCTAAGGTCCGTCCTCTTCCATTTGTCTGGCAAGATCCTATTTACCTTTTAATGCTCACCACAAGCATTGCCACCTTAATTAAATGTAATCTTCCTTGACACCTTCCCAGCAGTCAGTTATCTCTTTCTCTATGCAAACATTGGATCTTGTACATACATTATTAGAGCATTTATCATCTGCTATAATTATCTATGTAGATATTTTCTTTCTCTCCAAGTCTACGAGTTGCTTGAAGGCAAGACTCATGTCTAATTCATCTTTATAGCCCTGATATATGAAACAATTACTCAATAAATAAAAATTCCACGAGATTGGAAGTCTTTGTTTTGTTCTCTAATTGTAGTAGAAATATTTAACTACAACAAAAGATTCATTCTACCCTTTAATAGTGCTGAGTTGTCACTGTGAAGTGGCTCCTGGGCTAGAGATTACAGCTTCCAGACCCTTTCCATCTATGTGGAGACATGTAACTAATTCTTGCAGTATAGCATATGTCATTTCCGGGTTAAGGGGATTGAGTAACCAGCAGTCTTTCCCACATCTCTTTTCCTCTTCTGAGGTTAATTCAGATATACATGTTGAACACAATGGCATCACAATATGGAAGGAGTCTGGATCCCTACATTATGCTTGTAGGAGATCCACTCAGGAGAGCTGTTCACCAAAAATATCTTCATCCAAGGACTTTATGTAGCGAGATATAAACTTTTATTATGTTAAGCCACTGAGATTTTGCTATTATTTATTATGGCAGCTGGTGTTACTTAACCCGACTAGCCTAGTGCCTAGAATACTCCTTGGCAAATAGTTATTTGCCTGTAGTTGTTACCCAGTGGGAAATGTCACTAGATATTTATTGGATAAATAGTGGAACAAATGGCTAGGGATTATGTTATCTAACCTGAAGATGACCCTTTAAACCGAGGATCATGCAGAAATACTATGTTCCATATAGTCACAAAGCCTATGAATTAGCAATGATCAGAATAATGCAGTATAATAGGTTACCTCAAAAAGCAGTGACTTATAACAATAATCACTGATTCCTGCTCACATGTCTATGGGTTGGTTGGGAGTTGGCTGGACTAGGCTGGTTGCAGGTTGGGTCCTACAATGACAAGACCACTTGTCTTGTCATTAGTGATAGACAATGAGGGGACAAGCCCAACTAGGCAAGCACATTACAAGCTTCTATATCAGATTTGCTAACATCCCATTGGCCAAACCAGTAAAGCCAGTTCCCTAGCTATTCATTCAATTATTTACCAACAAATCTCTAGTGATATTTGCCAAGCAAGTCATATGCACAAGCTTAATGTAAACGAGTGGGAACAAACTCTTTGTTCTTTCTACTGATCAAGTAGATGTAGGTATTCTTTCTTCCCTGTAATGGGAAGAATAACCGAGTTATAGGGTAAAGGATGTGGATACAGGAAGGAGACGTTAGGAGCCAATAACTCAATCTGTTTCATTGGAGCATCACATACTTAGATCACTAATCTAACCCCAAAATTATAGAGTTAGGAATTTTATGCTAACATTTTAGATTTAAATTTATTTCTACGTGACAGTAGTCTATTAAAATTAATATTTTCCCTGTGTTATTGTATACTAATAATCAGTAAAATATACTTTTACAGTATGAATGAAAGTGGCATTAAAATTCATTTAAATGTAATATATTAGTAAATTTGTTTAAATTTATTGTATTTTGTGGTTTGTTTGATATCAATTTTATTTATGTATTTGCTTTTTCAATTATACTATATAGGAATTTATTCAATTTATTTTTAATCATGACCTTTTTAGTTAGCAGTATTCCTTAAAATATTGTCAAGATATTTGGCTTTTACTGATTTATTGGAATTTTTTTTTGTTTTAAGTAATGTACTAATAAATTTATTTTTCTAGCTGTATGATTTTATATTTTGTTCAGGGTTGTAGAAGAATACTGCATATTTAGAACTTAGAATTGCTTATAGTTTCCAATAGCTCTGTTTATATATATATATATAAATAAAAAAAGATATATATAAAAGAATAAAAAATTTCCATCAGAAAAGGTTAAAATCATGTTAAATTTATTCATGATAAAACATAATTTTTTCCCAGAAGTTCTCTTTGTATGAATTTTATGTAACCTGAGAATTTTGTAAAATAGCAAATAGAGTCATGTCAAATATGAAAGTGACTTCATAGAACTATACATTATAATGTTTTGTTAAAATGATATAAATTTTTATCAATGAATGCATGAATTAAAAGGAAATTCTAATGTCAAAATGAATGCATTTTATCAATTTGTAAGTTTAATTTACCTATTTTCCATTCCACAAACATTTGTTGATCACTCACTCTGATCAAGCTTTGCATATTGCCTTGAGCAAGCAAGTTGTAAATCATTTTAGAATAATTTAATATCTAGCAGAAATAACTCTTGACATAGAAATATACTACTGGTAGGATATTCTTACATAATTGTGATAAGCAGAAAAGAAGGTCACCTCTATCTGTTTATTTTGTAGTTAACAAGGCGAAGGGATGCTTTTGATTATTTTGTGCTTGTTGTGTCTACACGTACCTAAGGAAAGAATAATCACAGATCCCAGTGTCACTTTAATTATTATTTAAATTATTATTACTTAAATTAATGATTTAATTATTGAATGAGCAGCTAGTTACTGTTCATAATATTTTTGTATTTGTAAACTTCTTGGTAGTATGGGTGACAATAAAATAATGATAAATGAATATTTTTACCTGATGTAGGAAATCGTATAAATGAACAAAGATGCATTGTTAGTAGGATTATTTTAAATGTAAAGATATGCAGCTCAATAACAAGTTTTATTATTTACTATACATGACTGTAGATTTGGGGAGAAATATTTAAAGACAAATTATATTCTTAAATGTGGTTAATTCCAATCTAACCAGTTTTTAAGAAAATAATCTTTTATGGATTTTCAAAATACTTTAATTTCTTTTGTAGAAATCCAAAGAACATGATGTCTTACTTATGTAAAATGATTGGTAGGCTCTTACTTTTCTTTTTTATTCTTTTTAGTTACTAGATGTAGTAATTTTTCTCTTTTGGCATGATTTTTCCTAATGATGTTTCTCCATATGAGTTTTGATATATATGATGTGTCACCATACAAGTAACAAAAATATATGTATGTAGCAAAAAGATGAAAAGTTCTACATTTATCTGTTATCTACATTTGTCACTAAGAGTCAGTAGGATGGCTTTATATAAGATGATCAGAAACAGGAAAGCTATGCTTTAGAAAATGTTTTAATCTGTTTCAAATAACTTTTCAGGGCAATCTGGTAAAAATGACATGATTAATGACTGAAGGAGATTAAAATATTTTTACATTCTGTTTTTAATGACTGCTATCTTAAGTTTCTACCCTAAAATTTATAACTAGTAAAATATTACAGGAAAAATATATCATTCATAATCCACTTGAAGTTGTATTTTACTTTATCAAATTGTGCCTGCTTTTTAGCCAAAAACAGCATAAATTTAAAACAAATTTTAACTAAAATATAGCTTCCATGCTATTTTTAAATACATTCATTAAAGTGTTAATATTTACTAGGTTTCGTGTAGAAGATCTAAGATTATGTTTTCAATTAGACAGGGTAGCTCTTCAGTCAGTATGTTAACTTTTAAAAATTTGTCATTATAGCTTGGTAGATCTTCATCATTTGAAACTAGGCCACTTTAGAAAGTTTAACTATAAATGTTTTCTGTGAGCATAAATAGGGGGCAAGTATGATTATTAATGTTGGCATTTTGCCCATTGATTTCCAGTTGCTCTGTCTTTTTTATCCAGAGATAATGGTGTGTGTTCAGTCTCTGTCATATTTACCTAGAGGAAGTCTTTTTAATCCCTCATTTTTCTCCGTCACTGAGGTTGTGTGTAAATACTACATAAAATGGCAAATGGAAGGAAGTCTGTTTTGTCTAAAGATACCATTCTTCTTAAACAAACACATCAGCCTGTCTCTGGAAGGATAATTATATGGGTTTTATTTGGTGGGAGTAGGAGGAGGATGGATAAGACCAAAGCAAAAATATGTCGCAAATTATATGAATTGGTGTTAAACCCCTTTAAAAATCGGATACGTTTTTCTGATTGTGTCTGCTTAGGGGAATCACTCCACTCCTACCCCTACATTGTTTTAGCACCTCTTAATTTTCATTACTACTGGCATACCATTTTTATGAAAATTTGTAATATTAATAGTTTCTGACAGAAATCTGAAGCTAATCTTTAATCAGATACCTTACACCATAATCCATAATTTTCTGGAAAACCATATATATGCATTTATATTTCCAGTATGGGAAAAAGAATATATTGCCTTTCAATTATTTCTAATTTTAAAATCCCACAAAATTAGATAAAATAACTTTTTAGCTCCCTATGCTGTGAATTCTTTAGGGACAGAGGCCCCATTTAATTCATCTACTTTATTTATCCCCAGCACTAAGTGCAATTAAGTTACAAATACTGACCAAGTGATTTAAGTCAGAGCTGAATGAATTAATCTTTAATTGCTTACATCTGCTTACTTATATTTATTGGAAAAACTAACATATTTGGTATTGTTCCCAACATCTTGTTTTCTTGTTATTATGCCTCCTTGTGGTCTTTTTCTTTCCTTTAGATATATTGATTATACGTTTGCCCTTTGATAAAAACTTCTAGTTGTAGGTTAAATATACTATTTCTATTTATTGTTTACCATTTAATTTTAACAAACATGTTTGAATTTATTTTTTTTGTTAATTTTGGGAATTAATCTATAATTTCCTTCTCCTTCTCCCAATAAAAGACCTTTAGTGTTCTTTTCTCACTGAGCCTTGCATATTTCCCATTATGCCTCTACTTGCTTAAAAAATCATTTAAGAATTCTTTTCTATTATTTAAACTTAACTATTTATTTACTCATTACTGTTTATTGTGTGCTGTGTATCTTTCTTAGATTTATTTTTCATTTTGCTGTAGTACTTTTTTGGATATTGTTTCAGAAATGGTTCTAGATGGCAAACTATCAGAGTTATTTTATGTATAAATTATTTATTTATACATCTCATGATACCAAAAAGGATTCAAGCAGAAGACACACATTACACATTTGTTCTTCAAGAGTAGAAGTTGGTGAAGAGAACTGACATGATTCCAGGATCTTTGCTTGTACTTTCATTAAAGGTAGATTTTTTTTTCTTCTGATGATAAACTTTTTCATAGGTATGATTTGAATTGAGTTTATAGCTCATTTGCTGAAATTTTTCTCTTGGAGGAAAAAAAGGAATTTCTTAGGTATCATACAGTTATAAAAACAGGCACTTCAACAAATACTTAACAAGTATCTTTTCTATGCAACAGGTATTGAGGAGGACCATATTAAATATAATATCTGGTTCTGTGTAGTAAGATATGCATTTTTATGTTATAGCTTAAGTTTGGCCTTGATAATTCTTGAGTTTTGCTTTAACAGTAGTGTTTTTAAATTAAATATATAAAAATTAAATTATAAAGAAATATCACCTTTGATCAAATCAGAATATAAATGCACTAATTTTTAAATGTCATTGTCCATTTTTGGATACTTAAAGTAACATGTTAGAGCAGTTCAAGGGATGACAGGATTTCACTTTGTTTTTTCTAGTTCACAGAGATTAATATACCAAAGACCTTTTGTGTCAGTTTTGTCATAAGTGAAGGAATAGGATTATCTGTTTTACAGATATATGTACCTTTAATATGGACTATATTTCCTGCTATTTCTTGGTCTTATCTCATTGTTTCAATTCTGAGTGTTATTTATGTAAGGCTGTTGTAGAACTAATGTATGACAGGGTTACAGCACAACAGCAATATTGTTTTAAAAGCATTCAGGGAGTAAGTTTGACACAACAAAGAATATAGTATGAGAAGGAAGGGCAATGAACAAAGGGAAATAAAAGAAAAATGTAACGATATGAATAAATAAATGAAATGAAAATAAGGGTTATAGGGTCTGCACATTTTTAATGAAGACTTTTATGTTTTACCTTGATATAGCCTTCCAGAAAAATTGTGCCAATTTATATCCGCACCAACTGTGTATAGTTTTTTCCCCCCTGGACACGCTACCCAACTCTGAGGATTACTATCATCTTTTTTCTTTCCAAATCTGAATATTTCTATCCATATTTTCTTTGCCAATCTCATTATTTTAATTTGCATTTTAATGAATAGGGAGGTCGAACATTTTTCTTCTAATGTATATTGTATATTCTTCTTTTGTAAATTGCTTGTTAACTTTTTTTTGTCTTTATGGTGGGGCCAGAAATTAGAGCAGGGCTTGAGTCAGACCATCATATGGACCGTGGCTCTATCTCTTAAGAACCGTGTAATTTATGGCAAGTAATATAAACTCTCTGAACCTCAGTTTCGTTATTTGTAAAGCTATATTTATAATTATAATATCTATTAATACCTCAATGTTGTGAGGATTGAATAACATGTAGTTAAAGCACTTGGCAAAGTGCTTGGCATACATTAGTGGTGCTGTTGCTGCTGCTGATAGAAGAGGATGAAGCTTGAAATATTTCTCCCAGATGGTTGCTTGAGATTTAACTTTAAGATTATTTTTCCTCCATGAAACTTAAATTTTTGTTAGTGACATATGTCAGTCTTTTTTTTTTTTTCTTTTATAGCATTTACTTCAGGGTTATACTAAGAAAATTGTTCTTCACACCCAAGAGTATAAAAATATGATGGAAGTAATTTTGAATGTGATGGAGTTGTAAATGCAATCATTAATTTTAGTGACTCAGACTAAGAAAGTAGACTAATAATTCTATAATCTTTATATTTTCTTTAGAAAAAATATTAGCATTCACTCTTGTTGAAAAAATTCAGAAACATTAGGTCACATATTTAACAAGTTTTTAAAAAAAATGTTTTAAGACTTTGAAAATACGTTCCCCTGGATTATTTGTGTATTTAGGAAGGGGCTCCACTATACTATACAGTGCATTTGTGTCCACTAGAAAATGGTGTTGTCCTTGGGCCAATGAATTAGAAAAAGGGTCCCCCCTGCTGCCACCACACCACCACTCACGCTGCAGCAGAATGACTCCCGTGAGTCAAGGCGTGTACACAAGCCAGGGAGTGAGGGGAGCAGGAGCTGGAGTTCAGCCCCCACTTGTCTCTTCCTCCGAGTTCTCTTTGTATTGCCCAGGCTGTACCACTTTTTGAGGTGGCCTTATGTTTCCATGTTATCACAAAATGGCTTTTGAGGCCGGGCGCGGTGGCTCAAGCCTGTAATCCTAGCTCTCTGGGAGGCCGAGGTGGGCGGATCATTTGAGCTCAGGAGTTCGAGACCAGCCTGAGCAAGAGCGAGACCCCATCTCTACTATAAATAGAAAGAAATTAATTGGCCAACTAATATATATAGAAAAAATTAGCCGGGCATGGTGGCGCATGCCTGTAGTCCCAGCTACTTGGGAGGCTGAGGCAGCAGGATTGCTTGAGCCCAGGAGTTTGAGGTTGCTGTGAGCTAGGCTGACGCCACGGCACTCACTCTAGCCTGGGCAATAAAGTGAGA
>VSMD01061023.1:0-12186 GCA_008750895.1 Mirza zaza | reverse complement strand
ATATCACAGTTCATTCATTCGTTCATTTATCCATTCAGCCATCATCTTGTGCCAGGTAGTATATAATCCTACAAATCAGGAATTAAAATGAGTCTAGTTGAGTTTCGGATACCACAGAAAAGAAAATAGACAATGTGATAGTATAAGTGCTTCAATAGAAGTATACAAAAGGTAGTAAAATTGTAGAAGACAGACAACCAACGCATTGTGTATGTGTGAAAATGTCGTGTCATTGTCCTAGAGTTTAATCTTCAGAGATAAATAAAAGCCAGTTGGGGAGAAATGTGAATATCAACTGCATCTTCAAATTAAATTTTAGTATTTAGTTTCCTGAGCGTGATCATTGTATTGTGGTTATGTAAGAGAATGTCCTATTTTTTAGGAGGTACGTGCTGAAGAGTATAACAGTAAAGTATAATGTCTGCAACTTACTCTCACGTGACCACCAAGGTACATACGTGTGTGTGTGAGACGAGGAAGAGCAAGTAAGCACAATATGGCAAATATTAACAACCGGTGAATACACATGAAGGGCATATAGGTGTTTACTAGTCTTACAACTTTTTAAACTTGGGTGAAATAAAAAAGTGGGGGGAGTGGGGGAGGGAGGGCATGGGCAATATATGTAACCTTAACACTTATACCCCCATAATATGCTAAAATAAAAATTTAAAAAGGGGGGGCAGAAAATTAGTTGAAGGCCATGGGCAGGGGTCGAGACGCAGCCTGGGATCAGCTTGTGACGAGGACACCAAGGCATGAGGATGCGTGGGGCTTTCCAAAAAGGGCATGGGCAGCTGGGGCTGGAACACAGAGTGCTCCTGGTAGCAGAGCGACAACAGTGAGACGAGACAAGGCAGTGCGCTGTGCAAGAGCGTTTGGCGGCATCCTGAAGGCTTGGGTGACACTGAAGGATTTCATGCATCTTTTGTGTTTTGAGTGATCACATGAGCAGCCGTTAAACAAGGCTGGATTGGAAAAGGCCAAAACTATGGCAGAAAGATTAGTTCCTGTGTTATTACAGTAGTTAAGATGACAAATTATGTCGGCCTGAAGGAAACTGGTGCAAAAGATAAAGTGAAGACAACTTTGAAACTACACAGGGCAGAAGAATCAGCAGGGCTTGGCCACCAGTTACACTCAGTACGTTCCTGGTTCGGTTCGGTGCGATGAGTCTCTTCAACCCGAAAGAAAAGGAAGACTTGTGGGGGGATAAGATTAGTTATAGAACGTCTTTAGCCTTGAACTCATAAATTAAGAGCATTGGTTTATACATCAAGGGTTTATTTATCTTTTATCACCACACCCAGTCCTGTCTGCAGTGTAGTAGGTATTCAGTAAAAGTTTCAAAATTGTGTTTAGAAATCATAGTAGTAGATGGTAAAATACTTCCTTCAGTTGCCCATACTCGGGGAAACATGCTATATATTTTGGTATGTTTTCTTCCTGAGGGCTAAGCATTTTGGGCAACATCTGCCTCCTAACACCTGTTGGACAGCTTTACCTGGCAGTCTGAAACAAACACATGCCAGGCTAGGGCCACTTAAATAAAGTACCTTCACTTTTTGAAACCTATCAGATGTACCTAGAATCCGTTTTGTTTTCCACTAGCTAGTTCATTGTCTCAGTTTAGGAAGTACAAGTATTTCTACTTCTGAGTAAGTTTACTACATGAAAAGTGAGTTTAAAGAACTTGCAGAGTAGGAAGGAAGCACTTGCATTTCACACAGCATGCATTTTCAAATGCAAAAATTTCCTTTCAGAAGTAATTCTTAGGCTGAGGAGCAGGAAGGAAGGAACAAATACAGTACGGAAGCCAGGCTCTCCTAGATGTGCAGACACTCGGGCCAAAGAAAGGTGGCCTGTGTGTGTCATCGGAGGGTCCCTGAGCACAGGAGCAGTTCCTCTGGTGGATGGTGAGCTGCGAAGCCCATGGTAGTCACAGAGAGAGAATGTGTACATCAAGGAACTGAAGGACATCTGGACTTGATTTAAATTCTATGTCTAAAAGCTTTCCTTGACACCCCACCACTACCACCATGATAGGGAGACCAGGAGCTGTCATCCCTCTTAGCCGTTAGCACTGGCCATGCCGATGGTAATAACGTCCAATTGTCTGCCTGCCCCTCGACTTCAGGTAATCCCTCTGAAGGCTGCCCACCTCTGTGTTCCTAGCATTCACCTTGGTGCCCAGCACACGGTCAGCGCTCCGCAGTTTTTACATATATGAGTGAACGAACGGACAGATGAACACACATGGCTTCCTAAAGGGATATTACAGCCCTGATAATCATAACAGCACTAGTATTAGCCCTTTTCTTTATAAAGAGTTTCAATGTAGTGGTTTGTTTTAAAGCATGGGGTTTTTTAAAAAATAGTACGCACGCATATTCCAGAGTCTTTCTAAAGTATATGAATATTAATTTATAAAATAATCTAAGCTCATATGCTTTAAGAATTAGTGTTGGTCAGGCGCGGTGGCTCACGCCTGTAATCCTAGCACTCTGGGAGGCCGAGGCGGGCGGATCGACTGAGCTCAGGAGTTGGAGTCCAGCCTGAGCAAGAGCGAGACCCTGTCTCTACTAAAAATAGAAAGAAATTAATTGGCCAACTAAAAATATATAGAAAAAATTAGCCAGGTATGGTGACACATGCCTGTAGTCCCAGCTACTTGGGAGGCTGAGGCAGGAGGATCACCTGAGCCCAGGAGTTTGAGGTTGCTGTGAGCCAGGCTGATACCACAGTGCCCGGGCAACAGAGTGAGACTCTGTCTCAAAAAAAAAAAAAAAAAAGAATTAGTGTTTATTACTAAGGTGTTGATCTAGGAGCTGCCAAATACTGGGATGCTGCCCCAATCTGGTTGGACCTTTCTCTGATTCTTTCAATTCCAGTGAAGCTAACATTTCAGTACACCAAGAGATAAAGCAGCCAAAAGGAGCTCGCCTTGTGCCTTATTCACCGTCCGGGACAATGTCAATAGAGACTGCTTCCCACTCTCGGCACAGTGCCCTTGCTGTCCAAGGTCAGAACATCCAAGAGTGTGGTTCATTTGGTCCTGGGAGTCCACAATCCACAGCAGAGTTCTGTGGGTTCCTGCTTCCATGGAGAGATGGTCTATTAATAACTTTTTTATACACCTCCCCAGGGCAGAAACTTTTGGTCCTGAGTGACATCTTATCATAACTCAGTGGAAACATTAAGAGGCAAGCAAGGATAATTCTGGGCAAAGAAGGACTCCTCTCATAAGAATTTTGCAAACAATACATACTCTCTGATTTTGTAACAATGCTTGTAATTTATCTTTTGGGAAAGAGGCACACAGATCTTGATGTAACTTGTGTAAAAGTCGCTGCTTATTAATGAAATATCCTTCTCAAATGAAAGGAAAAAATAGTGGTGATGTTAGAGAGTGTCCTACAGCATGTGCTTATGACTCCTTAAAATCCTAAAACACAGTGCCGTTGCTATTGCAGATTATGTGAGAACAACACCGTTAGATAAAATGCAGAAAGTGATGAGACAGAGCTTTCTATTGTAGAGATTTTTTTTTTCCTCCTAAACATAGGAGAAAAAAAAAAATTCTACAGTCATGTCTGTAAAGACCCTTTTTCAGTGGTGTCAGACAGCTATTGCAACATAATGCTATGTAGCAAACCACTGCAAACTCAGTGCTTTATAGCCACATACATCTATTCTTATACTCACTGGTCTTAAAGTTGACCCAGATTCAGCTTGTGTAGGATGAGCTCAACAGGGTGACTCTTCTTCAGGCTGTGGGTGAAGGACACTAATATTTAGTCAGTTGAAACTAACCTTGCCTAGCCAGGGGTGGTGGCTCATACCTGTAATCCCAGCACTTTAGGAGCCTAAGGGGGAGGATTGCTTGAAGCCAGAGACCAACCCAACTGAGATAGCAAGATGTTGTCTCTACAAAAAATTAAAAATTGGTCAGGGTGACGGCACGTGCCTGTAGCCCCAGATACTCGAGAGGCTGAGGCAGGAGGATTGCTTGAGCCCAGGAGTTTGAGGTTGCAGTAAGCTGTAATGACATCACTGCACTCCAGCCTGGACAACAGAGTGAGACCCTGTCTCCAAAAATAACAATAATAATAATAATAATAGTGGAAAAAGAAAAATGAAAACAACCTTGCCTTCATGAGGTTTTGCTACCATACGTAATTATTAAACTTTCACTGAACTGTTTAGCAACAATATTTTTCATGAAACAGGGTAAAGTAAGAAAACTTACAACTAGAACAGTGCCTTGCCTATAGAAAGTTCTGAAATAATCCTTGGGAAAAAAAATAAAACAATGGAATATGAAAAAATTCTGTGAAAACTGTAACATTTAGGAGCAAACCTTGGACACAGCTTGACAAATCTAAACAACAGACCACTTTTTACTCATTCCCTTTGTCACCAATGATGTGAAGAACATTCTCAGGAGGGCTGCAGGTTTCACGTGGCAGATGGAGCACACGTATTGTCTCTGATCCCTGCCTAAAACCCAGTGGAGCGATAGTGAAGGAGTAGGATGGAGAAGATAGAAGACAGAGGGACATGCGGTAATTAACAGCAGAGAGCTGAGGCCTACTGCCTGCGCCTGTGTGTGTTAGGGTGGGGGGGTGGTTAAGAGTCAAGTTTCAATAAAGGGGACCTAGGCCAGGCGCGGTGGCTCACGCCTGTAATCCTAGCACTCTGGGAGGCCAAGGCAGGCGGATTGCTCAAGGAGTTCAAAACCAGCCTGAGCAAGAGCGAGACCCCGTCTCTACTATAAATAGAGAGAAATTAATTGGCCAACTAATATATATAGAAAAAATTAGCCGGGCATGGTGGCGCGTGCCTGTAGTCCCAGCTACTCGGGAGGCTGAGGCAGGAGGATCACTTGAGCCCAGGAGTTTGAGGTTGCTGTGAGCTAGGCTGACGCCACGGCACTCACTCTAGCCTGGGCAACAAAGTGAGACTCTGTCTCAAAAAAAAAAAAAAAAAAAAATTAAAGGGGACCTTCAGGTACCTCTGAAGCTGGGTTCAGGGCAGGATCGAAAATTAAAGAATTAATGAGAAGATTGTATAAAGAATAATCAAACTTCCAGATTCCCTCCTCCCACCATGTAGTTAGGAAAGTGTTTCTCCCCAAGCATAAAACCTGAGGTTTGGTCTCCAGCACTAGAACTTTCTGTGATGACGGGAATGTTTTATATCCGCGTTGTCCGGAATGTTTTATATCTGCGTTGTCCATTGGCAAGTGGCTCAACAGCCACTTAAAATGTGGCCAGTGTGACCAAGGAACTAAATGGTAAATGTAGTTTAAATTCAAGCAGCCACACGTGGCTAGTGGCTGGAGACAGTGGGCAGTGCTGCCCTGGACTCAGCCCCCCGGCACCGCTGAGAGCAGGCATGGAGTCTCTTGCGGAAAAACAGGGAAAGTGAGTGGAATTCTTCAAGTGAATGGTGAGAGCTCTCAACCTCTTCTCCTCTATGGGGCCCAGATTGGAGGATTCCTTTCTGAGGAAACTTGCCTGCCGAGGAGAAAAGATGTATAAAGGCAGACATTTGGTTATTGCAATAGAGTGCCTGGCACTCTGCCTCATCTCCCTGACAGCACACCTCCAGAACACCTCACACACAGCGCTCTCAGCAGTGTTTTGTTGTTTTATGTTTTGTTTTGAGATGGGGTCTTGCTGTGTTGCCCAGGCTGGTCTCGAACTCCTGGGCTCAAGCGATCCTCCCACTTCCGCCTCCCATCAGGCAGCACTTTAAATACCTTGCTCTTCAGTGTGACTAGGCAGCCAAGGATCTTCGTACATTGGAGGAAAGCTGCCTAGCTGAAATGGAAATCAATGCAAACAGAAGAAGAACTGAAACCAAGATGGGAAAGAGAACATAAGGAAAAAATTTTTTTTAAATTTTTTAGAAGAGAAATGATATTGCAAGCTGCAACAAGATTGAGAGGCTATTTAAAAGACTGGGGTCCAAAAGTGCAGAGAAACAAACACATCTCTCCATTCAGATACCTCCTGACTCACCTGAATTCCGACAAAGCACAGGAAGTGCCAGCTCTCAGCCTGCCCTGGATTTGGCCTGGTGGCTGCAGAAAAAACTCGAGAGTAAAAACGGAGGAGAATCATTAAGTGATGTTCTATCCTGACCCACTGGCTACAAATCAAGTGTTCCCACAACCTCCTCCTCAGGTTCAATTAATTTGCTAGAGCAGCCTACAGAACTCAGGGAAACACTTGACTTACGTTGACCCATTTATTACAAAGGATACAGAGGAACAGCCAGATGGAAAAGGTGCATAGGGCGAGATGGGGGGGGCGGTGCAGAGCCTCCATGCCCTTTCCAGGGCACCACCCTCCAGGAACCCCCACTTCTTCAGCTATCCAGAAGCTCACCAAACCCAGTTCTTTGCATTTTTATGGAAGCCTCATTATGTAGGCATGGTTGATTAAATTGTTGGCCATTGGTGATCAACTCAACCTTCACCCCTGCTTCCCCTGCTTGGAGGTTGGGGGAGTGGGTCTGAAGTTCCAGCCCTCCACTCATGCCTTGGTCTTTCTGGTGACCAGTTTTCAACCTGAAGCTATCTAAGGGTCCTCAGCCACTTTTTATTTCGTTAGTATACAAAAGATACCCTTATCGATCGATCTGGAGATCCCTAGGGTTTTAGTAGCTGGCCAGGAAGCAGAAATGAAGGCCAACGGGTCACTAGAGGGCTTTCATTGTGTCACCTCTGGAGCAGACACGGACACTCAGGTGGGGAGCTGGTTCGGAACCTCTGACGTGGTGTGTTCAATCCCAGGCAGAGGGACACAGCCAGGATCTGCTGGGCCAGGGAATCCACCCGCGTGTCAGTCACCTGCAGGCGTGGGTGCAGGCACCTCTGGCTGGGAGTTGAGTGTCACCACCCCAGGCTCAGAGGCCCATTTCCCCAAGAGAATCTCCAGCTAGTCAAGCTCTGCAGGCAGGTTTGGTCTGAATACCAAGGACAATACAAGCAGCGCTGCCTTTAAGGTTGCCATTCGTCTTGTCCCTGGGAAAGACCCTCATGCCTAAACTATTTTGATTCCAGAATGAAGAAATATCTGCAAATGCCACAGTTAGTTATATAGAGGCCTGAGTTTTGCACCTCTGTTTGACTGGAAACTCTCAGTGAGGTAGGAAAAAAAAAACCAGAAATTGTGAGTGTCCATTTATAGAGACTTGACAGATTAATTTTGTAGTTGGGTCTGTGGGGCCTAGAGTCCTTTAGAATCCCTGCTCTAGTTGAAGTTAGGCACACCCTGTCCCTGGTGCCCCATCCAAGCTAGCTTAGGAGCCACGCTGCAGGGACTCGGCTGATGCAGTCAGTCCCAAATCTTTAAATTATTCACCGGGGGCACTTCCTAGATGGGTCTGATTTGATCAGGTGGCTGAGATGTAAGTTCTCCTCCTTTGCAGGGAAGACACCAGGGCCGGGAGAGTCCCTCCTCGCACCCTGGAAGCAGCTGTGCCCTCCGAGTGCTCTCAAGGTGGCGACCTCTCTGGGCTCCATACCTGAAACAGGCAGAGCTGGGAGCGTGTGGACTCCACTCTGCGCCTTGTGAAAGCCCACGTATCTGGACGACTAAAGAAAAGCGCGTGCAGCGGTGGTCCGCGGGCCCAGATGGAAAGTTTTCGTGTCCACTGACAGGTGCTCACAACAAGCGGAGCTCACTGCTTGGAATCTGTCGGTTTGGGGAACCACTGCCGCCGCCGTCGGCACGTTGGTCCCAGACACCAGACACGCTCATGAAGCAGCCGCCCGCTCAGTCGGTGCCGGGCCACCCCGCTGCGCAGTGAAAAGGGGGAGATGTCCACAGAGAGCGTGAAGATCAAACGTTATGTGTACGGACAGAGGCCAGACTGTGCCCCTGTGGAGGCCTCAGATGAGGAGCACGAGGAATTTATGTTCATTAAAAAAGCCGGAGAACACTCTGGGAGGCCGAGGAGAGCGGATTGCTCCAGGTCAGGAGTTCAAAACCAGCCTGAGCAAGAGCGAGACCCCGTCTCTACTATAAATAGAAAGAAATTAATTGGCCAACTAAAAACATATAGAAAAAATTAGCCGGGCATGGTGGCGCATGCCTGTAGTCCCAGCTACTTGGGAGGCTGAGGCAGGAGGATCGCTTGAGCCCAGGAGTCTGAGGCTGCTGTGAGCTAGGCTGACGCCACGGCACTCACTCTAGCCTGGGCAACAAAGCGAGAATCTGTCTCAAAAAAAAAAAAAAAAAAAAAAAGCCGAAGAACAGGAGGGAGGAGCAGGAGTGTAGCCTGCTACGTAGCTGCAGCGTTCACAGGACAGGATCAGGGATGACGGGGACAAGAGATTGGCTGGACGTCAGAACAGCCTGGAGGCTGACGAGATGGGAGAAAGCAGCTTGGAAGCAGGAGACGTCTGGGCCTGGAATGACGAGGTAGCAGTGAAGAAGAGGAGGGAGGAGTGGAGGGTGAGAAGATGGAGCAGTGCGGTGGCGGGAGTGTCAGGGAGACAGGAGAGAGAAAATGAAGATCGATTCATGGGGCGGAGGACGAGGGAGTCCTGGGGGCGCGCAGAGTCGGAGACTGAGCGCACAGAAGGTGGGCTGGAGCCCCGCCAGGAGCAAGACAGGCTTCATTCGGAAGAAGGGCCGAGGGAGGGTTCCGGAAAAGGCACCGGAGCAGGAAGCAAACCTCCTGGCCGGGGAGAGGCGCCAGTGCACGCTCGAGATTGCAGGAGACCGAGGACGAGCTGGAGGAGAACACGCGGTCCCCAGCTGCACGGTGCCCTCGATGCTGCTGACGGGAGTGACGAGGACAAATGCGAGGCATGGAAAATTGGAGAGCTTTTGAGACTCGAGAGGGACAGAGAAGATGGAGAAGTGCTTGAGAAGGAGAAAGCAGCAAGAGAAGCGAGCTGAGCTTCAGGCAAACCGTGAAGTCATTGCCAACAAAGCTCTTAAGGACAAATATAAGTTCTTACAAAAGTGTCATCCCTGGGCGCCTTCTTTATGGATGAGGGTGAATACAGAGAGCTCCCAGTGCCCCTGCCCTGGATCACTTCAACAAAACCATTCTTCCCAAAGTCAGGCGGGTCAAGAACTTTGGACGCTCTGGTTGTACCAAATGCGTCCACTCCGTGGATTAAGTCACCACCTCCTTCCACTCAGCATGGTGCCAAGAGAGTGCCCAGAATACAAAGTTCTTTACACAGAAGGCAGCAGGGGAACCAGATGTATCTGAGCCACCATCCGCCAAGAAGCAGAGAATGACATAGAGTTCAACTGCTCTTCCAACTGTGGGACGTGGGCAGTCTCAGCATCGGGTCCTTGACTAGCTTCTACCACTATTTACATGGAAATGGCTGTTATTTCCAGCCTGTTGGACCGACTGCCATACTTGTGATATACTGGGTAGCCCAGTTTTTGAAGGTGCTTTGTGAAATTTAGACCCATGCTGAGAAATCCCCAGAAAAGCACTCTCCAGGTAGAATTAGAGGCTTCCTATTTATTTCTGAGAAATCTTAGGTTTCGTTGATGCTATGGCTTCCCATATTTACATGGGACTGTTTCGATTTTTTTTTTTTTTTTTTTTTTTTGAGACAGAGTCTCACTTTGTTGCCCAGGCTAGAGTGAGTGCCGTGGCGTCAGCCTAGCTCACAGCAACCTCAAACTCCTGGGCTCAAGCAATCCTGCTGCCTCAGCCTCCCAAGTAGCTGGGACTACAGGCATGCGCCACCATGCCCGGCTAATTTTTTCTATATATTTTTAGTTGGCCAATTAATTTCTTTCTATTTTTTTAGTAGCGATGGGGTCTCGCTCTTGCTCGGGCTGGTCTTGAACTCCTGAGCTCAAATGATCCACCAGCCTTGGCCTTCCAGAGTGTTGGGATTATAGGCATGAGCCACCATGCCTGGCCTCAACTTTTTTTTTTTTAAGAGACAGGGTCTCACCATGTTGCCCATGCTGGATTCGAACTCTTGGGTTCAGGTGATCCTCCCGCCACAGCCTCCTGAGAAGCTGGAACTACAGGCAGGTGCCACCATACCCAGCTCTGTGGGTTTTTTCCCAGCCCCTTAGCTTGTGTCAGAGACGTGGGCCTGTAAGTGGATAATGCATTACTAACCCTTAGGGGTTAAGGAAATATAAGCTCATTGAAACCTGTTTTGCATTTTTTGGTTGGAGTCAGTTTTTCTAGGTGAACATACTTTTTGATCCATTTATGTCTGCATGTTAGGAAATGAAAGAATCACACACCAAAATAAAAGAGAGAGAAAGAAAGTACAGGAAGAAATGCAAAATCTTTGCCAGGCCATTCAGTGTTTTGCTGGTGCCCTGGGGTCTGCATGCATTTCAAGAAGACTGAAATGTGCCAAACCTTCAGAAAATTGAAGAATGTCTGTCACACCCCCGTCTTAGACTTAGAGCGTGTCCTGCCCATCCAGGTTCATGACACAGAAATGTCTTTTAAAGATGGCGTGCCAACATCAGATGTTGGCAGAGAATGCTACATACAGAATACGGAGAGAGAGATTTCTAAAAAAGCCACATCCACCAGTGACATGCTGCTCAAACTGGCCCAGACCACACCCGACGACAGAAGGAACTGGCTCCACATTGGCTCCTCCTGGGTGAAAGGAGAACGTCAGAGAAAAAAGGAGCGTCTATGCAGACACAAGAAGCCTACAGATCCAGGCGGCCCTTGCTAACGGAATGCTAAGACCAGTGCTATGGAAGAAGTGACCCTGTAGCAGATGAGCTTCCAAGCCGGCTTCAGCCATGCCTCACCTGGACCCACCAGGGGACAAGACCATCGCCACACTAGATGCTGGTGGTCCGGGGAATACCATTCCTGAGACAGATCTGAGAAATCAGTGCTGCCAGTTCGGGGAGATCTTAACGATCGCTGCTGTGCAGGACGGCAGTGCGCTTTCATCCAGTTTGCCCAGGGCAGGCTGTGGCTGCCGAGAAGTCCTCTAATAAGTTGATCGTCAGTGGCCACAGACTCGACGTGAAATGGGGAAGAGCCCAAGCAGCCAGAGGAAAAGAAAGAGGAGGACAGAACCACAGGTCTGGGGACCCAGCTAGAGCCTATTCCAGCACCGCCAGGAGCTGATGATGCCTCTGCCAACGATTTCAGCCTGCCCCCACGTGGTCCTCGGCTGCGGTGAACATTGCCCTGCCACTACTCCCAGGTTTGGGGCCACACGTGTCCCCCCCAGTGGGCCCACCCCTCCTTTCATGAGGACTCTAGGACCATCCACTGTCCTTCCCAAGACCCTCGGGGGATGAGGGCTCCTGCTGGAAAACACGGCAGTCCCTAGCACATTCCCACACTCTGGGACTCTATAGGGGAAAGGGTGCTTAAAAATCCCAGTAAATGAATTTTAGGATAAATATATGTTTCCTTCCTTTGTAGTTTCCATGGTAGCTGAGTGTGTTCAGATGTGGGACATTGGCGAACGACAGCCATGCTTTTCTACACATGTTCAGAGAATGCATGGACTGCCAATAAGCTGCCATTAATAAATACATCTGCCTCCTGATAGAACATGACTAATAAACCCTAATACCTGTTCCCCTCACCTATATGGGGGGCAAGTGGCCATGTGAATTGGATTGTCTGACGGAGTTGCCATCCCAATCATATGTTCATTTTGTGTCTTTTGTGCGGGGGGGGGGCGGGGAGGGGCAGGAATAGATGTGCAATAAAGAACCTTTTGACTATTGTTATGTCCATTGAGTATTTTCCTTTTTAACATCTAAAAAAAAAAGATCGCTAGTACTAATTATTACAGTGGTGTAAGTGCGCTTGAACTCTTTTGAAGTTACACCCTCAGAAACGTAGATAGAAATCAGAATCCTGGGCCGGGCGCGGTGGCTCAAGCCTGTAATCCTAGCTCTCTGGGAGGCCGAGGTGGGCGGATCGTTTGAGCTCAGGAGTTCGAGACCAGCCTGAGCAAGAGCGAGACCCCATCTCTACTATAAATAGAAAGAAATTAATTGGCCAACTAATATATATAGAAAAAATTAGCCGGGCATGGTGGCGCATGCCTGTAGTCCCAGCTACTTGGGAGGCTGAGGCAGTTAGGATTGCTTGAGCCCAGGAGTTTGAGGTTGCTGTGAGCTAGGCTGATGCCATGGCACTCACTCTAGCCTGGGCAATAAAGTGAGACTCTGTCTCAAAAAA
>VSMD01061022.1:0-13858 GCA_008750895.1 Mirza zaza | reverse complement strand
CCCGGCTCTGCGTCCTATCCAGCGGTCTGTCGAATCCCGGACGAGCCCCCAAATGTTATACTCGGGATTCACAAGGCCGCAGGACAGAGAGACAGAGTCACCGAGGCTGTAATTACCAAAAGGAGTTTTATTGTCTAGCTCGAGCTAGGGTCCGAGCCCCCAGAGTGCCAATGCAGTGGCCTCTTCCCGGGCAAGGACCCTCCTTTGTGTGAAAATCCCCTTTTATAACTTCACTACCTCCATACTGGTCAAGCATCCACCCCCACAGTGATTTTTTTATTTTTTATTACTTCAGCCTGCCCCTGATAGGCCCTAACCTGTTCCAGGTCCTAGCTGAGGGACTCAGGTTTCCGCTCTCTTTGTCTTTCTCCTCTGCATCTCATAATATACTCATGATGCCTTGCGGTAGGCAATTAAGCAGTAAACAGCAGCTGGAAGATGTCTGTTCCTTATAGCCCAGTATCTTACAAGATCTCCGGTGATTATGGAGTTGCTATTAATCAATTTGCTTAGATCTAGTAAGGTTTGCTTTATGAATCTGGGTGCTCCTAAGTTGGGTGCATATATATTTAAAATTGTTATCTCTTCTAGTTGAACTATGCCCTTCACCATTATATAATGACCCTCTTTGTCTTTCACTACTTTTGTTGGTTTAAAAACTAAATCGTCTGAAATTAGAACTGCCACGCCAGCCTTCTTTTGGCTTCCACTTGCCTGGAATACTGATCTCCACCCTTTTTCTTTTAGTCTATATGCATCCTTGCAGGTCAGATGTGTTTCTTGAAGACAACATATACTTGGCCTGTATTTTCTTATCCATTCAGCCAGCCTATGTCTCTTGAGTGGAGAGTTTAAGCCATTCACATTTCTTGAGAGAACTGATAGGTGAGGTAGATTACTGTTCATTCTGTTGGGTTGGATGTTGTTGCTTTGATTTCTCTCTTGAGCCATTGTATTATCTGGCCTTTAATCTTTGGGTTTTGGTTGTTTTTATATTCGTGGGTTATTCTTATGGTGTTCCGTGCATAATGCTGTTTTGAGTACTTCTTTTACGGCTGGTCTTGTCTTGGTGAATTCTCTGAGACTTTGCTTCTCTGAGAATGTCTTTATTTCTCCTTCATATATGAAGCTTAGTTTTGCAGGGAATAAGATTCTAGGCTGGGCATTGTTTTGTTTCAGAAGAGTGAGAATGGGGCCCCAGTCTCTCCTTGCTTGTAAAGTCTCAGTAGAGAAGTCTGGTGTTATTCGAATTGGCTTTCCTTTGTATGTTACTTGCTTCGTTCGTCTTACAGCTCTTAGAAGGGCCTCTTTAGTTGATATTTTGGTCAGTCTGATGACTGCATATCGTGACGTCTTCCTGTTTGCATTGAATCTCCCAGGGGTCTTCTGAGCTTCTTGAACTTGTATATCAAGGTTTTGAGCAAGCCCTGGGAAATTTTCCTCAATTATATCTTCAAATAGCTTGTCCAACCCTTGAGTGTTGTCTTCCTCCCCTTCTGGTAACCCTATGACCCTCACATTAGGTTTCTTCACATAATCCCACATCTCTTGTAGGCTTTGCTCTTTTCTCTTGTTTCTCTGCTCTATCTCTGTGACTTATTTATTTAACTGGAGGGTGTTATTTTCAATCTCTGAGATTCTTTCTTGTGTTTGATCTACCCTGTTCTTGAGAATTTCAACTGTATTTTGTAGTTCCCTGAATTGATTCTTCATTTCCAGGAGTTTGGTTAAAGTTTTCTTCATAGTGTCGATTTCTTTAGTGAACTTTTGTTCCATGTCTTGGAGGCTTTTTGTGCTTTCTTTGTGTTGGTTATTGAGTTGTTCTTGTAGGTCGTTGAATTTTCTTATGATCCACATTCAAAATTCCTCTTCTGTCATTTTGGTTACCTGATTTTGGTTGGTGTCTGTTTCTAGGTGGCTGGTGCTCCTGTTTGGGATTGTGTTTTCCATTTGGTTCTTCATATTTCCGGAGTTCCTTCGCTGATTTCTTCCCATGTCGATCAGTTTTTGGTTCTTTCCTTTAGGTTTTCGTTTGGGTATTCACATGCCTTTTTTAGTTTCTGAGCCAGTAGGTGGTGTCTGTGGGTGAGATTTGACCACTCCCTGTTTAATGAGTCAGTAGGTGCCATGAAAAGGGTGTGCAGGATGTCCTCCCTGTCAGTAGGTTGCGCTTGCTCGGAGGAACAGGCTACGCTGTTGTTTTTGTGTCCTGTAACCACCTCTTTTTTCTATAGAGAGGCACTCTAGTGCCTCAGGTGGTGGGTGGGGCTCTGGCACTTCCAAGCGTGTCCTTTTCTCCTCCTCAGTGAAGGGTGCTCTAGGAGTGAGTCTGGGCGGAGCTGAGTTGGGTAAGCCTGCCCTCAGGCACCACCAATGCCATTAGCGGGCGTCAAAGTTCTGTTCTCTGCTTCCAGGAAAAGCTGTCAGGGAGGGGCTGAAATGGCCCGGCTAAATCAGAATATCTGTGTGTGGGGGTAGGGTTGTCTGAGACCCACAGTCTGGAGTGGGCCTTGCTTCTTTCCACCCTTCCCAACTCCGCAACTACTCCTGGGCCTCTGCCAGCAGGCCAGAACACATGCCACCAGGTCTCCCTGGACTGTGATGCTGGCAGGGAGGTTCCCTGTGCAGGAACGCCACCTGGGCTGGGCTGCATGGCCTCCTTTTCGGAGAAGATTTGCCCTCTAGGATTCTGATCTGCCCCTGAAGGCACACAAACCTCAGTAGGCTGTTCACATATATCCCTTCTGTGCCCCAGGCAATGTGAGACCTTGGTGCATGGTATCTTGTCTGCAGGTCTGACCTCTGGGCCCCACAGTTCAAACTATATCCCCACCAGGGAGAGGAGTGCCAGTCCCAATTCACACACGGGGAGCCCAAGCTGGGTCTATGTCTCTCAGCCTCAGGGTCTGCCCCGTTCTCCTGGGATCACCATGCCAGCAAGTCCTGGGAGGGCTGGTGGGTAGGGAGCTCATGGTCTGAGTTCCCCTCAGTCAGCTGTAGGGCCCCAAAAGGGAAGGTCCCGATCCCTGGAGGTGCCTGCGGCTGGTGGCTATATTGTCTCTCTCGGCAGCCGCGGATAGGGTCGGGGGAGGGGAGAAGGAGGCAATATGGCGCCTGCCATGTGGCTTGTGTCTGTGCACAGGGAAGTCCCCCAAGGGATTTGGGAGCCTGGTGCCCCGTCCGCTACTGGCTTACCACTCACTGGCGGCGGCCGTCTCTGGACTGGTTTCCGCAGGTCTCTCCACCTGCTGGGGAGCCCACCAGCAGTCCGAGATGCAGGGGAGGGGAATCTTGGCCGATCCACTTACCCTTCCCGCTGGTCCTCGGGCTGCTCCAGCAGTCTCAGCTTCCAGTTCTCCTCCGCAACCTCCTCCCGTGGAGTCTCCTGTGGTCTCAGGTACCCCTCCTTCTGACCCTCGTCCGCTGTATGCTCGTCTTCTTGCTTCTTTCTTCTATTTTCTGCTAGAATCTTTCTTTTCTGTAGAGACACTCTGTCTGATGGTGTTTCTTGTCCGCCATCTTGATCCCCACCTCCTTAATTTTAAATTTTCTTACAAAGAGAATAATCAGGACAGTGCAGTATTGGCAAAATGATAGGAACACATCAATGGAACAGAATAAACCGTACAGAAATAGACCCACAAATATACACACTATATAGACAACTGGTTATCAATAAAGATACATAAAAAGATTAGAGGAAAAAATGGAAATAGTATTTTTAAAAATTTGATCTGGAATAATCACATACCTACATGCAAAAACATAAATTTCAATTGATACCGCAAACCATTAAAAAAAGTAACTAAAAATGAGTCATAGACCTAAATGTACAACTAAATCTATAAATCTTCTAGGAGAAACAAAGAAGAAAATATGCGTTGCCTTTGCTTACTCAACAATTTCTTAGGTACAGCAAAAAAGCTTGAACAACTAATTTTAAGAATTCATAAATTGGAATTCATCAAAATTAAGATATGATCTTAAGAGACATTGTTAAGGGAGTGAACAAACACGCTATACACTGGGATAAAATATTCAGAAATCATATTTCTAATAAAGGTCTTGTGTTCCAAACATGTAAAGAACTCTAAAAACTCAGTAAGAAGGAATCAAACAACCTAGTTAAAAATGGGCAGAAGATTTGAACATTTCTTGAAAAAGACATGCAGATGGCAAATAGCCTCATACATAGAAGCTCAACATTATTAGTCATAAAGGAAATGCAAATCAAAATCACAATGAGATACCACTATCCACCTGTCAGAATGGCTAATATTGAAAACACTGGCCTTGTTGGTGAGGTTTTAGAGCACTGGAACTCTCACGTGTACCTGGTGAGAATATAAAATGTTACAACCATTTTTCAAAAAATTTCAGCAGCTTCTTAAAATGTTAAACAGCACCTGTCATGTGATGCAGGCATACCACTTCTAGGCAATCATATAAAATTTTTCGAAATGCAAAAGATTCCATTATGACGCAAGGTAGATCTGTGGTTGGCTGGGGATGGAGGTTCAGGGATGAGTATAGGGGAGGAATTATGAAGTGTAAGAGAAACCTTTTGGGTGTGATGGATCTGTTCACTACCTTTTTTATGGTGATGGTTTCCTGGGTATATACATATATCAAAGCTTATCAAATTAACATATTATGCAGATTGTTATATGGCAAATGTACTTTAATAAAGCTATTTTTTTAAAAATTGTGTCTTTTTCAGGAAAAAATACCCAAGATTTTAAACAGAATAAATGTAAAAGACTTGGAAAGGGAGAGTATTTAATCACTGAAATTATTTAGAAATGCTGGAGTAAGTGTTAATAAAAATCAAAACTTTAAAACTTGGTTTATTACTGTTTAAAAATTCTTTGTAAAGATTCAACTTCTGCCTCCAGGAAGATGGAGTAGATGTATTTTCCCCATTCCTCCTGTTAAGTACAACTAAACCGCCTGGATATTGTACATAAAACAAGCATAAGAAGACTCTGAATAGTAGAAAGAAGAAAGCAAACTGTCTAGTGACCTTGGGACACAAGGAATCACATGGCAGTGAGTTCCCTGGGTTTTCTCTTTGCCTCTTATATCTCAAACTTGGAGATAAAGAAGCAGTAACTTGGAAATGCCAATAGGCCCAGACAAAAATGCCTCAACGAAAGCCTGCTGTTTCTAGCCAAAGGACCGGAAAAGGGGCAACCTAGTAAGGCAGAAAACTCTTAGAAAATAACTGCTCTACTCTGACCAAACAACAGAAGCAGCTGCGGCTCCACCCCAATCAGCCAGCAAAGACCAAGAGGCTCCAAATGGGAGCAGTAATGAGGCAGTCCTATCCCTCCCAGCCAAAGAGATATTCAGGGGAGGCCTAGCAGGGAGTAGGAATGACCACTAATGCCCAGCTGTAACAAAGAGAATCCCTTCGGGCATCAATGGAGGTCAAGTGAGGAATCTGGTCTTCCACTCCCATCTGGCAGTGATGAATAAGTGGGCCCCTTCCCCTGCTAAAGCAATGTCAGAGGAAGTTAGTTAAAACAGAAGGTTTGATCAAATCGCATGGTATAATACTAAAATGTCCAGGGTACTGTATATATATAAAAAAGACTCATCATGCCAAAAACTAGGAAAATCTCAACTTGAATGACAACAGACAATCAAGAGGACACAGATATTAGAATTATCTGAAAGTATTAGAAATAAACCATCATGAGAATGCTTCAGGCCGGGCGTGGTGGCTCACACCTGTAATCCTAGCACTCTGGGAGGTTGAGGTGGGGCAATTGCTGGAGGTCAGGAGTTCGAGACCAGCCTGAGCAAGAACAAGACCTCGTCTCTACTAAAAATAGAAAAATTAGCTAGGCATCATGGCACATGCCAAGTCCCAGCTACTTGGGAGGCTGAGGCAGTAGGATTACTTGAGCCCAGGAGTTTGTCTCCAAAAAAAAAAAAAAAAAAAAAAAACAGGCCGGGCGCGGTGGCTACAGCTGTAATCCTAGCACTCTGGGAGGCCAAGGCAGGTGGATTGCTCGAGGTCAGGAGTTCAAAACCAACATGAGCAAGAGCGAGACCCCCATCTCTACTGAAAATACAAAGAAATTAATTGGCCAACTAATATATATAGAAAAAATATTAGCCTGGCATGGTGGCGCATGCCCGTAGTTTCAGCTACTCGGGAGGCTGAGGCAGGAGGATCACTTGAGCCCAGGAGTTTGAGGTTGCTGTGAGCTAGACTGATGCCCCGGCACTCACTCTAGCCCAGGCAACAAAGTGAGACTCTGTCTTAAAAACAAAAACAAAATGAAAGAATGCTTCAATGAGTAATTAGAAACACATTCAAAGCAGAAGTCTCAGCAAAGAGATAGGATATATAAAAAAGAACCAAATGGAAAGATTAAAACTGAAAAATATATACAATAAGTGAAATAAAAACCTTAATTGATGTATCCAACAGCAGAATGGAGAGAACAGAGGAGAGAAACAGTGAACTGAACATAGAGCAACAGAAATGTTCCAATCTGAATGGCAGAGAAAAAAATAGAAAAAAATAAGTAAAGCCTGAGGGACAATAGGACTATAATAAAAGATCTGATATTTCTGTTATCAGAATCTCATAAGGAGAGCAAAAGAGACTAAGATTGAAACTGTATTAAAATAAATTCCCCAAAACCTCCCAGATTTGGCAAAAGACATAAACCTATAGCACATATATTAAAGAAACTGAGTGAATCCCAAACAGCATAAACACAAAGAAGTCCATACCAAGACATGTCATAATCAGAACAGCAGAAAACTATAGACAAAGATAAATTTTCGGAATCAGTGAAAGAGAAATGACACCTTACCTAAAGGGAATAACAATTCAAATGATAGAGGAATTCCTATCAGAAAACATGGAGGCTGGAAAAGTGGCACAAGAGCTTTCAAGTGCAGAAAATCATCTAATTACACCAACTAAAAAACAATGGAACAGTGGATTTTAAAAAAAAGATCCAGCCATATGGTGTCTGTATGAAACTCACTTCAAATACAGTGAAATAAATAGATTGAAAGTAAACATGAATGTTCATAGCACCTTTATTTTTAATAGTCAAAAATTGGAAACAACATAAATGTCCTTCAATAAATGAATGGTTAAACATTCTGTGGTACATACTGCTCCGCAATAAAAATGAGCAAACTATTGAAACATGAAACAGCTTATATGGACCTCAAGGGCATTATGATGAGTGAAAATATCCAATATCAAAATCCAGTTTCATACTGTATTATTATATATCATATATATTAATAGCATTCTTGAAATAACAATATAAATATGAGGACAGATAATTGGTTTCCAAGGGTTAGGAATTGTGGGGGCAGAGAGGTGAGTGTGATTATAAAGGAGTAGTGCTAGGGAAATCTTTGTAGGTGGAATAGTTCTGTATTGTATCTTGATCTGTATCTTGACTGTGGTGGAAGTTGCACAAATCTATACTTCTGATAAATTGACACATTGTATCAATGTCAATTTCCTGGGTTTAATATGGTACTATAGCAATCCCTGGGTAAAACTGGATGAAGGGTACTTAGGACCCTTCTACTATGTTTGTGCCTTCTTTGAATCTATAATTATTTCAACATAAGACGTTTTTAAAAAGTGAATGCAGGCTTCAATTTTTGATAACATATTTAAAAAGATACTCTGAATAACCTGCATTATGAAAAAAACTAAAGTGCTGATAAATCAGTCAAATCTTTTTAAATGTATCACTCTTTGGCATTAAAGTGTGGAATTCACAGGAGCCATGGATGAAACAATAGTGGGAATCCTGGGATGTGAGGTAGTATCAGATTCATCTTTCATTCTTGGGGTTTCTGAAAAATCTTGGAAGCATTTAGCTTCCATTGTATGTCTATATGAAGTACAGAGTACAAGAAATGAAGCCTAGAGCCTTCCCAAGGTGAGGAGTCTTGTGGGAGATCAATAAGAGGTCTAATGGAAGATCACCTGCTTGGGAACTTGCTATAGTATCAGATAGATGGGACAGCCAAGGAATTTGTTTGTCATGGCTTTCGTATTGGGTAGAGGAAAAATATAATACCCTGAAAAATTATGATTTTTGTAAATTATGTATTTTATAAGACACTGGTTTCCAGAGTAAACTGGAAACTCTACAAGTCTACAACTCAAAGATAAAAGGACAGATATGCCAATTAAAAAATGGGCAGAAGATCTGAATAGATGTTTCTCCAAAGAAGTTATATGAATTACCAATAAATACAATAGAGGAAGCTCAATCTTGTTAGTCATTAGGGAAACACAAATAAAAACCACAGTGAAATACCACTTCACACCCATTAGGATGGCTAGAATCTAAAAGCCAGACAAGAGTCAGTGGGAATGTAGAGAAATTGGCACCATCATATATTGCTGGTGGGATAGTAAAATGGTGCAGCCATTTTGGAAAACAGTTTGGGAGTTGTTCAAAAAGGTAAACATTGGGTCATCCAGCAATTCCACTCATACACCCAAAAGAAATGAAAACATATGTCCATACAAAAACCTGTACAGAAATGTTTATGGCAACACCACTCACAATATCCAAAAGGTAGAAACAACCTAAATGTCCATCATTTAGGAAGGAAGGAAGGAAGAGTAGATAATCCAAATGTGGTATATTCATACAGTGGAATATTATTTGACTCTAAAAAGAATGAAGTTATATACATGCTACAACATGGATGAAGCTTGAAAACATTATGCTAAGTAAAAGAAGCCATTCACAAAAGACCACATATTGTATGATTCTGTTTATACAAAAGGCTCAGAATGGGAAAATTTATACAGATAGAAAGTAGACTTGTGATTGCCTAGGGCAGGGGGTGTGAGATTGGAATGAAATGGACAGTGAATATGAATGGGTACAGGGTTTCTTATTGGGGTGATGGATAAGTTCTAAAATTGACTGTAGTGATGGTTGCACACTTCTGTGAGCATACTAAATGCCACTAAATTGTACACTTTAAATAGGTGGATTTTATTTATTTGAATTATATCTCAATAAAGCTGTTTTTTATTATTTATTTTGAATTTTTTAAAATTTAATTTAATTGATTTATTTTTTATTTCAGCATATTATGGGGATACAAATGTTTAGATTACATATATTGCCTTTGCTCCACCCGAGTCAAGTTTCAAACATGTCCATCCCCCAGATGGTGTGTACTGCACCCATTAGAAGTGAAATACCCATCCCCTTCCCCCCACCCACCTACCCGATACCCGATGAATGTTACTACTATATGTGCCCATAAGTGTTGTTCAGTTAACATCAATTTGATGGTGAGTACATGTGCTGCTTGTTTTTCCATTCTTGTGATACTTCACTTAGAAGAATGGGTTCCAGCTCCATCCAATATAGTACAAGAGGTTCTAGATCACTGTTGTTTTTGTGGCTGAGTAGTACTCCATGGTATACATATACCACATTTTATTAATCCACTCATGTATTGATGGGCATTTGGGTTGTTTCCACATCTTTGTAATTATGTTTCTGTAAACAATCAAGTGCAGATGTCTTTTTTATAGAATGTCTTTTGTTCCTGTGAGTAGATGTAATGGGATTGCTGGGTCAAATGGTAGTTCTACTTGTCTCGCTTTAAGGTATCTCCATATTACTTTCCACAGAGGTTGTACTAGTTTGCAGTCCCACCAGCAGTGTAGGAGTGTTCCTCTCTCTCCGCATCCACACCAACATTTATTGTTTTGGAACTTTTTGATAAAAGCCATTCTCACTGGGGATAAATGATATCTCACTGTGGTTTTGATTTGGATTTCCCTGATGATTAGAGATGTTTGTTGGCAATTATTCTGTCTTCTTTTGAAAAGGTTCTGTCCATGTCCTTTGCCCACTTTTTAATAGGATTGTTTTATTTTTTTTTGCTGATTTTCCTGAGTTCTATATAGATCCTAGTTATCAGCCCTTTATCGGATGTATAGCATGCAAATATTTTCTCCCATATAAAGCTTTTTAAAAAAGCAATCCAAAGCATAATATGAGCAATATGGTGTCATTTATATAAATTGATGGGCAGCTGGGAGTATTAGTTAGAAACTTTTTGTCAATAGAGCTGACATTCATATTTACCAAATCTATTACAATTTTTCATTCACATTTTTACTTCCTTCTCCTTTTCCTTTCTTTCTTTTCCCTCCTTTCAAAGCAGGCCCTTTATTCTCACTTATTTGCTTCATGGTTCTTTTATTTTAAAATATTTCTCTTCTCTCTCTTTCCTCCCTGCCTCCCATCCTCCCTCCCTTCTTTCTTTCTTTTCTTCCTTTTTTCAAAAACAGGGTTAATATTTTCTCAGAGAATGATTTCAAACTGGTTTTCTATAACTGACTGTAATCAGCATCAGATTTTCCCTTCAATCCACCATAATTCCTCAAAGTATCAGACTCATCCTCTGGGAGTTGTTTTGAAGATTGCAAATCTGTGAGAGAGTAGAGGAAATTTGTCACACAGGAATGGGGTGTGGATGGAAAAATCTAAATTTTGAAATATTTGAAAGAAGTTTATTTTGAGCGAGATTTGAGGACCATGACCTGGAGCCACTCTTAAGAAGCCTTGACTGTGGGAGGCCGAGGTGGGTGGATCGTTTTGAGCTCAGGAGTTTGAGACCAGCCTGGGCAAGAGCGAGATCCCATCTCTACTAAAAATAGAAAGAAATTAATTGGCTAACTAATATATATATATATAAATTAGCCAGGCATGGTGATGCATGCCTGTAGTCCCAGCTACTTGGGAAGCTGAGGCAGGAGAATCACTTGAGCCCAGGAGTTTGAGGTTGCTGTGAGCTAGGCTGATGCCACAGCACTCTAGTCTGGGCAACAGAGTGAGACTCTGTCTCAATAAAATAAAAAAGAAGCCTTGAGCAAGTGGATTCCCTGTGGCTGGGTCACAGTTTGGTTTTATATATTTTAGGGAGACAGGGATTATAGGTAAACTCATAAATCATTATGGGGGAAGCATATATTGGTTTGGCCCAAGAAGGTGGGCCATCTTGAAGGTGGAGGGGCTTATAGGTTATAGGTGGGTTTAGAGAATTTTGGGCTTGTGATTGATTAAAGACATGAAGCTTAGTCTAAAGGAGTGGAATGTTTTAACATAAGGAGCTGTTATCAGAGATAAGCCACCGACTTAGATTTGTTTTGTAAATTGAGGACCTGCAGGTTTGTCTTGCATACTCTTAGGTCTGTTAATGGGTTACAAAGGATGTTTCCAAGAAGGGAGGGAGGCAGAAGGCATGTCTGACCTCCCGCTTTCTGGCAGGCAATTTAGTTTCAGGATATTTTTTTGGCCACGAGGGGGTTCGTTTAGTCATCTGGTGGGGGGTGAGCCTTAAAATTTTATTTTAGTTTACAATTTCCCTCTTTTGGCCAAAATCTGTCAGAGGCAGCATCTATGGCCAAATTTTTATTTTGTCTCATCTGTTGCCAGGGTGGTGTGGCTACCTGCCCTGGGTCCATCTAGTCCCTTGGTGGGATCCTTGCGGCCAAGGACTGAAGAACCAAAATGGGGCTTACGGCCAATGAAATAAGCCAAACAGGACCGGAGGTAGACAGGTACTCATTAATACTCTAAAATCTAGATGACATAAGAGGAAAATGTAAAATGTTAAAGGCAAAGCTATGAAACTAATTTACCTATATGTATTAAGGTACTATATTCTTGGGTTTAGTGGTAGACTTGTAGCAAATATAAGCATCATTAATATTTAAGCTAAGGGAATTTTAGAGACTTTTATTGTGTCACAACATTTTAGTCTCTTTAGTAATTTATACTAAGGGGGCTGATAAATTACTCATTATATTTTCTTTTGTATAAATTTACAGCTGATAAAAATTATATTTAGTAAGTTTTAAATCTATAGGAAGCAGGGAAAAAAAAAAAACCTTTTATGATTGGGATGGATATCTGCAGCATGTGGCCTGAAGAGACAAAGTATTTTAGTTAGTATTCCTTTAGGCTTCTGTGTGCCCTTCATTGATCTGGAGGGTCTAAACTAATTCCATCCCTCAGAATTGGTCCTTATAATCTGACACGTCCCTTCTTTTGTGATATACCGTGGGCCTAGAGGGAGGATATTTGAACAGAGCTTCGGCAGATTTTATGGTTTTAAGGTCCCAGAGATCAGGTGAACTTGTTATTTATTTAAAATTTGTCAGGACTATACTCAGGATCACATCAGTTTTTTAATTAAAGTTAAAGTCCTGGAAGTTTGTTTTGTTTTAGTCCAATGGTATATAATCTCCAAAGTTATCATAAACCACTACTTAAGTGGATTTGTCAGTCTTTTTTATGACCTTTATTTGAAGAAGCCAATTTTGGACTTAGCCAGAAAGAACCACTTTTTGAGATGAATCAAAGTAAAATAATAATTTTTTTTTGAGATAGAGTCTCACTCTGTTGCCCAGACTAGAGTGCCGTGGCATCAGCCTAGCTCACAGCAACCTCAAACTCCTGGGCTTAGGCGGTCCTCCTGCCTCAGCCTCCTGAGTAGCTGGGACTACAGGCATGCGCTGCCATGTCCTGCTAATTTTTTCTATATATTTTTAGTTGACCAATTAATTTCTTTCTATTTTTAGTAGAGACAGGGTCTCGCTCTTGCTTAGGCTGGTTTCGAACTACTGACCTTGAGCGATCCTCCCTCCTTGGCAATAATAATTTTTAAAAGATGGTAAAACCTGGACCAGCCATGGTTAGAGACAAATGACAAAACAAATTGGTTATTTTGTGACATATAGCTATTTATATAATAACCATAATTATTATTGATAACACACACCAAGATATGTCAATATTTTACAATACCAGAATATATATTAATAACATACTTATATAAGTACAGCCCACAGAAAGTTAAATGCCATTTTATATGATAATGCTTCTTGGATGGTTTTGACACACAAAATAAATCTAATGTATGTCTTAGACTTTTAGTGATCTTAATGTATAAAAAGCTAGTTTAAGGCCGGAGGTGGTGGCTCATGCTCATGCAACAGAGCAAGACTGTCTCAAAAAAAAAAAAAAAAAAAAAGCTAGTTTAAGGTCAAAAAGCTGAATTTAGAATATAGGTTTTGGAAAGGTTGTCAAATATTAAAGGCTTAAAACATTTGTTTATATATAATCATAAACCACTATAAAATAATTTATTTAGCCAAGAGAGATAGTCATCAAAAGATTTTAAAGGTGATAAAGTTATATGGGTATAAATCTTAACCCTTTTAAAGTTTAGTTTTTTTAGTTAGTCAAAACCTAATAAAAGAGCACAGGGATTATCTGATAAAGCATAAAATTTTTGGTTTTTTTTAGGTTAATTAACAAAATTAAGCAAAAATCTTTTGTAGTATGTTATTTTTTCATATTAAAAAGGAAACAAACATGTTATAGAATCAAAATGAGTACATCATGTCATTTTATTAAGAGTAAATTAATATTGACAGAAATCTTTGTTTTAGCCAAAATTTTTAAATAAATTTTTTTATAAACTTTACCCCAACCTGCACTATCTATAAAACATATCTTAAAACTTTTGGTTTTGTCTTAACATTTTTTAAAAAAAACATCCAGTTATTTTAGGACAAAAAATTTTATGCAAGATCCTTTTTTTTTTTTTTTTTTTTTTTTGAGACAGAGCCTTGCTTTGTTGCCCAGGCTAGAGTGAGTGCCATGGCGTCAGCCTAGCTCACAGCAACCTCAAACTCCTGGGCTCAAGCGATCCTCCTGCCTCAGCCTCTCGAGTAGCTGGAACTACAGGCATGCGCCACCATGCCCGGCTAATTTTTATATATATATATATATATATATTAGTTGGCCAATTA
>VSMD01061021.1:0-21162 GCA_008750895.1 Mirza zaza | reverse complement strand
TATTATGGTGTTCCATGCATAATGCTGTTTTGAGTACTTCTTGTAGGGCTGGTCTTGTCTTGGTGAATTCTCTGAGCCTTTGCTTGTCTGAGAATGTCTTTATTTCTCCTTCATATACGAAGCTTAGTTTTGCAGGGAATAAGATTCTAGGCTGGGCATTGTTTTGTTTCAGAAGAGTGAGAATGGGGCCCCAGTCTCTCCTTGCTTGTAATGTCTCATTAGAGAAGTCTGATGTTATTCGAATTGGCTTTCCCTTGTAAGTTACTTGCTTCTTTCGTCTTACAGCTCTTAGAATGGCCTCTTTAGTTGATATTTTGGTCAGTCTGATGACTGCATGTCGTGACGTCTTCCTATTTGCATTGAATCTCCCAGGGGTCCTCTGAGCTTCTTGAACTTGTATATTGAGATTATTAGCAAGGCCTGGGAAATTTTCCTCTATTATATCTTCAAATAGCTTGTCCAACCCGTGAGTGTTGTCTTCTTCCCCTTCTGGTAACCCTATGACCCTCACATTAGGTTTCTTCACATAATCCCGCATCTCTTGTAGGCTTTGCTCTTTTCTCTTCTTTCTCTGCTCTATTCTGTGACTGATTTATTTAATTGGAGGGTGTTATCTTCAATCTCTGAGATTCTTTCTTCTTTTTGGTCTACCCTGTTCTTGAGACTTTCCACTGTATTCTATAGTTCCCTGACTTGATTCTTCATTTCCAGGAGTTCGGTTAAACTTTTCTTCATTGTGTCTATTTCTTTAGTGAACTTTTTTTCTAGATCATGGAGGCTTTTTGTGGTTTCTTTGTGCTGGTTATTGAGTTGCTCTTGCAAGTTAGTGAGTGTTCTTATGATCCACATACGAAATTCCTCTTCTGTCATTTTGGTTGCCTGATTTTGGTTGGTGTCCATTTCTAGGGGGCTGGGACTCCTTTGTGGGGGTGTGTTTTCTGATTGGTTCTTCATATTTCCTGAGTTCCTTCGCTGATTTCTTCCCATGTCGATCAGTTGTTGTCTCTTTTCTTTAGGTTTTTGTTTGGGTATTCACACGCCTTGTTTAGTTTGTGAGCCGGTAGGTGGTGTCTGTGGGTGAGATTCGACCACTCCCTGTATAATGAGTCAGTACGTGTCGTGAAAAGGGTGTGCAGGATGCTCTCCCTGTCAGTAGGTGGCGCCTGCTTGGAGGAACGGGCTACGCTGTTGTTTTTGTGTTCTGTTATCAGCTCTTGTTCCTGAAGAGAGAACTCTAGTTCCTCAGGTGGTGGGTGGGGCCCTGGGACTTCCAGGTGTGTCCTTTTCTCCCCTTCAGTGAGGGCTGGTCTAGGAGAGAGTCTGGGCGGAGCTGAGTTGGGTAAGCCCGCCCTCAGGCACCACCTATGTCGTCAGCAGGGGTCAAAGTTCTGTTCTCTGCTTCCAGGCAAAGCTGACAGGGAGGGGCTGGAATGGCCCCTCTTAGTCAGACAGTCTGCATGTGGGGGTGGGGCTGTCCGAGACCCGCAGTCTGGAGCAGGCTTGGCCTGTTTCCACCCTCCCCAACTCCGTGACTTCTCTTGGGCCTCTGTCAGCAGGCCAGACCACACGCCACCAGGCCTCCCCTGGCTGTGATGCCGGCGGGGAGGTTCCCTGCGCAGGAACGCCACATGGGCTGGGCGCACGGCCTCCCTTTGGGGGGAGGGTGGCCCTCTAGGACGCTGATCTGCCCCTGAAGGCACACACACCTCAGCAGGCTGTTCACGTATATCCCTTCTGTGCCATGGGCAATGCGAGGCCTCGGTGCACGGGATGTGGTCTGCAGGTCTGACCTCTGGGTCCCAGAGTTCAAACTTTGTCCCTACCAGGGAGACGAGTGCCTGTTCCAATTCACCCACAGGGAGCCCAAGCTGGGTCTATGTCTTTCAACCTCAGGCTCTGCCCCGTTCTCCTGGGTCACCGTGCCAGCAGCACCCGGGAGGGCTGGAGGGCAGAGAGCTCACAGTCTGAGCTCCCCACAGTCAGCTGTAGGGCCCCAAAAGGGAAGGTCCCGCTCCCTGGAGGTGCCTCCGGCTGGTGGCTATATTGTCTCTCTGTCTCTCTGGGCAGCCGCGGGTAGGGTGGGGGAGGGGAGGAGGAGGCAATATGGCGTCTGCCGCGCGGCTCGGGTCTGTGCACACGGAGGTGCCCGAGGGAGTTGGGAGCCTGGCGCCGCGTCCGCTACTGGCTTACCGCTCACTGGCGGCAGTTGTCGCTGGTCTGGTGTCCGCAGGTCCCTCCGCTTGCTGGGGAGCCCACCAGCAGTCCGGGATGCAGGGGAGGGGAAACGGCAGATCCACCTACCCTTCCTGCTGGTCTCCGGGCTGCTCCGGGGGTCCCAGCCTCCAGCTCTCCTCTGTGACCTCCTCCCGTGGAGTCTCCCGTGGTCTCAGGTACTCCTCCTGCCGACCCTCATCAGATGTAGGCTCGTCTTCTTGCTTCTTTCTTCTAATTTCTGCTAGAATCTGTCTTTTCTTCAGAGACACTCTGTCTCTCGGTGTTTCTCATCCACAGTTTGATTTTTTTTTCATTAAAACATAAAAACTATTGCTTTCTTTCTTGGCTTCTTAGCCTTTTGAAGGAGAAGGGGGAGAGTCTTGAAAAGGGGAAGCTACTCTATTGTGAGTAGCAGCAAGAAGCAGCAAGCCATTTCCTTCATACCAGTATTCTGGTGTGTGCTCTGGTCTGGATGTACTCTGGTGAATAGCAACGCTTTTCCTCTTACCTTGGTCTTCTGGGGCCAGCTTGCTCTAGTGGCCTCAAATTATCTACTTACATTATAAATAAAATAAGAAACATCCATCCTGTGTCTTTCTATGAGAAGTGTTGATATATCCTCTGCCTGAGCAGCTTCTTAAAGTCTAAATACTTTTCAATATTAAGTATTGAAAGTATTTTGGCACACATACTTCTGATGGCCTCTTTTCCCTCTTTTTTTAGGAACTGTTCTAACTCCAGGCATGCTAAACTACTTACTATATGATAAACCAAGCAAACCTTTCTTAGAGGGTCTTTTTCTAGCCCAGTGGCTCTTCTATCATTGTAACCAGGACCACCTGAGATATGATTGCTGAAAGTTCAGATTCCTGAGCCCCATACTACTAAATCAGAATGTCTAGGTTGGAACCAAGGAATCTGCATTGCTAATATGTTCCTCATGTTTGAGAACTCTTGTTCTAGGGCATATAGCAGCTAATTCCAGAGCAAAAATTTCTCAATTTGGGCTTAGATTATTATTTCTCAACTCTGGTTACATATTAGAGGCACCTGGGAGGGTTAGACTGTAACATGTCTGGGCCCTACCACAACCAGTTAAATCAGAATCATGGCTGGGTGGGAGAGAATTTTTTTCTTTTCTTTTCTTTTTTTTTTTTGAGATAGAGTCTCACTTTGTTGACCATGCTGGAATGCGGTAGCATCAGTCTAGCTCACAGCAACCTCAAACTCCTGGGCTCAAGCGATCCTTCTGCCTCATCCTCCCGAGTAGCTGGGACTGTAGGCATGCACCACCATGCCCTGCTAATTTTTTCTATATATGTTTTTAGTTGGCCAATTAATTTCTTTCTATTTTTAGTAGAGACAGAGTCTTGCTCTTGCTCAGACTGGTTTCAGACTCCTGACCTCAAGCAATCCGTCCACCTTGGCATCCCAGAGTGCTGGGATTACAGGTGTGAGCCACCGTGCCCGGCCGGCGAGGATTTTTTTTAGGCTTCCAAATATTTGTAATGTGTAGGTATAATTAGAAATCCTGATCTAAACCTAGAGACCAAAGGATTGCCTTCAGGATTTTGATAAACTCATTGAAATTGCATAATATAAAAATTTTGGTGGCTGCCTGGCTTGTAGTAAATCCTCTTTCTTTGAGAAAAATCTTGGTTCACAATGAGAGACTCTGGTGGCCAGAGCTCATTGATTCAGTTAGACATCCAACTCATGCCAAATTCATCAGCGTCTTTGCTTCGGAGTTTTGCTTTTCTTTTAAAATTTTTTATTAGTTCTATTTTTTTCTTTATTAGTTTGTTTTACATAATGAACATAGCTTTATTTTTTCTTGTAATGTTAACTGAAATAAATTCAGACAATGTAAAAAAGTGTGAAATAAAATGAAATATACCTTTAATTTCACCATCCAGAGAAAAAATTAACATTTAAAAATTTGTATTAATTTTTTAATAAAAATAACAAAACATAACCTTAACAATATTTTTCTTTTTAAAATTATTCATCCATGTCTATGAAGACATCTTAACCATTTTTAAGTGTACAGTTCGGTACTATCAAGCACATTCACATTATTGTGAAACAGAATTCAAGAACTTTTTCATCTTGCAAATCTCAAACTCTATACACATTAAACAACTCTTCTTTTATCCTCTCTTCAGCCCTTAGTAACTACTTTTCTGTTTCTATAAATTTAACTACTTAGGTGCCTTGTAAAAGAATTATACAGAATTTTCCTTTTTCTGACTGGCTTATTTCACTTAACATAATGTCTTTTAAGGTTCATCCATCTGGTAGCATGTGGCAGGATTGCCTTCCTTTTTTTTTTTTTTTTTGAAAGGAAAGAAAAAAGAGTTTATTAATTTGCCAGAAAATGAGGAGGTTGGCAGACTCCCATCTGAAAGTACCAACATCCTGCTTCTGAACAGTTCTGATTCATCCCGTCCTTGGCTAAGACAATATCTTGACCTCCACCTGGACAGTTCCTTTGAGCCATTCAACAAACAAATGGCTGAGGCTGTCCAGACTTTTCCAAATCCATTTTCTTCTCCTCAACTCAGTCCAGGGTGTGGGGAGCCACATCCACTTTAGGGAGACAGAGACAGGAGTTCCCTGGAGCTAAAAAGGCTCAGGCAGCTGCTTCTCTCTCATCTTGAAAAGAAGTTGCTCCTACCCACCAAGGCCGAGGTTTTGACCCAGGGCTTCTCCCTGTCACTTCCAGCAGTGGTGGGGTGCCTTCCACCAGGGTGCTGATAGCCCCACCTAGGGATACCAAATTCTGTTAATGAAAGTTCAGTACTTGTCTCTGAGGCCACATCAGAAGAACAAAGACAAGTTGGATTACCTTCCTTTTAAAGATTGAATTGTTTATATACACCACATTTTGCTTATCCAATTTTTTGTTGATGGACATCTTGGCTTTTGTGAATAATGCTATAATGAACATGGTGTGCAAATATCTCCTTGAGATCTTTGTTTCAATTCTGTTGTATATATACCTAGAAGTGTGATTGCCTGATTATATGGTAATTTTATATTCAGTTATTTGAGGAACTCCATAGCATTTTCTATAGTGGCTGCACCATTTTAAAATTGCACAAGTGTTCCACTTTCTCCACATCTTTGCTAATAGTTGTTTTTTTAATATGTTTTTCTTTGATAGTAGGCACCTAATAGGTGTGAGGTACTTTTAATCTCATTGTAGTTTTGATTTGCATTCTCTAAGGATTAGTAATGTTGAAATTCTTTTACGTACTTGTTGGCCATTTGCATATCTTCTTTAGAAAATTGTCTATCTGTCATTTTTCCACTTTTAAATTGGGTTACTTGATCTTTTTTCTTGTTGAGTTTTAGGAGCTTATTACATATTCTGGATATTAGTCCCTTATAAGATACACAATTTGAAAATATTTTCTCTCATTTCATAGGTTGTCTCTTCACTCTTGATTGTATATTTAATGGCAGAAGTTTTTAAGTACAATGTCCCATTTGTCTATTTTTGCTTTTGTTGAACGTACTTTTTGGTGACATATGCAAGAAACCATTGCAAAGTCCAGTCATATGAAGCTTTTCCCTTATGTTTTCTTCAAGGTGTGTTATAGTTTTAGGCCTTACATTTAGGTCTTTAATCCATTTGGAATTAATTTTTATGTATGGTGTAAGGTAAATGTTTAATTTTATTCTTTGGCATGTGGATATCCGATTTTCCAAATGTGATTTGTTGAATACTCTGTACTTTCCCCTCGAGTGGTCTTGACACCATTGTGGAAGGGTTTATTTCTGGATTCTCTATTCCACTTATGTTCAGGTTTAATCCAGGGCTATACACCAATAGAGAGTGTATTTCATTGGTCTATTTGTCTTTGTCCATACAACACGGCTTTGTAATATGTTTTGAAATCAGAAAATGTGAGGCCTCCAACTTTATTCTTTTTTTAATTTCAGCATATTATGGGGGTATAAATGTTAAGGTTACGTATATTGCCCATGCTCCCCCCCAACCCACCTGACACCCGATAAATGTTATTCCTATATGTCCACTTAAGTGTTCATCCATTAATGCCAATTTGCTGGTGAGTACATGTGGTGCTTGTTTTTCTATTCTTGAGATACTTCACTTGGTAGAATGGGTTCCAGCTCTATCCAGGATTATAAAAGAGGTGCTATATCACCATTGTTTCTTAAAGCTGAGTAGTACTCCATGGTATACATATAGCACATTTTATTAATTCACTCATGTATTGATGGGCACCTGGGTTGTTTCCATACCTTTGCGATTGTGAACTGTGCTGCTATAAACATTCGAGTGTAGGTGTCCCATTTGTAGAGTGTCATTTCATCTTTTGGGTAGATGCCTAGTAGTGGAATTGCTGGGTCAAATGGTAGATCTACTTGTATCGCTTTAAGGTATCTCCTTATTGTTTTCCACAGAGGCAGAACCAGTTTGCAGTCCCACCAGCAGTGTAGGAGTATTCCTATCTCTCTGCATCCATGCCAACATTTATTGTTTGGGGACTTTTTGATGAAGGCCATTCTTACTGGAGATAAGTGATATCTCACTGCAATTATGATTTGCATTTCCATGATGATTAGAGATGTTGAGTATTTTTTCCTATGTTTATTGGCCTTTATTCTGTCTTCTTTTGAAAAATTTCTGTTCATGTCCTTTGCCCACTTTTTGATAGGGTTGTTTGATTTTATCTTGCTGATTTTCCTGAGTTCTAAATAGTTTCTAGCTCTCAGCCCTTTATCAGATGTGTAGATTGGAAAAATTTTCTCCCATTCTGTGGGTTGTCTGTTTGCTCTCTTGACAGTTTCTTTGGCTGTGCAGAAGCTTTTGAATTTGATCAGGTCCCATTTATTTATTTTTGTTGCTGCTGTGATTGCCTTTGGGGTCTTCTTCATAAATTCTTTGCCTAGGCCAATGTCTAGAAGGGTATTTCCAACATTTTCCTCTAGGATTCTAATACTTTCACACCTAATGTTCAAGTCTGTTACCCAGCGTGAGTTGATTTTTGTGAGAGGTGAAAGATATGGGTCTTGTTTTAGTCTTCTGCATGTGGCTATCCAGTTTTCCCAGCACCATTTATTGAATAAAGATTCTTTTCCCCAGTGTATGTTTTTGTCTGCTTTGTTGAAGATTAGCTGGCTATATGAGGTTGGTTTTATTACTAGGTTCTCTGTTCTGTTCCACTGGTCAATTTCCCTGTTCTTGTGCCAGTCCTAAGCTGTTTTAATTACTATAGCCTCGTAGTATAGTTTGAAGTCTGGTAAATTGATACCTCCTATTTTGTTTTTATTGCCTGGAATTGATTTTGCTATACGGGGTATTCTCTGGTTCCATACGAAGTGTAAAATTATTTTTTCTATATCTGTGAAAAACAATGATGATATTTTGATAGTGATTGCATTGACTCTGTAGGTCACTTTGGGTAGTATAGACATTTTAACAATGTCGATTCTGCCGACCCATAAGCATGGTATATTCTTCCATCTGTTTACATCCTCTGCTATTTTCTTTCTTCAGTGTTTCATAGTTCTCCCCATAGAGGTCTTTTACCTCCTTAGTTAAATATATTCCTAGGTACTTTATTTTCTTTGTTGCTATTTTCAAGGGAATCGAATCTTTGATTTGGTTCTCACTTGTACTGTTGTTGGCGTATATGAATGCCTCTGATTTCTGTGTCTTGATTTTGTATCCTGAGACTTTACCAAATTCATTAATCAGATCAAGGAGTCTCTTGGTTGAATCCTTGGGGTTTTCTAGATATAATATCATGTCATCAGCAAAGAGTGAGAGTTTGATCTCTTCTGCTCCCATTTGGACACCCTTAATTCCACTCTCTTGTCTGATTGCTGTAGCAAGGACTTCCAGCACTCTGTTGAATAGAAGTGGAGATAGTGGGCAACCTTGTCTTGTTCCAGTTATAAATGGGAATACTTTCAATTATTCCCCATTCAGTATGATATTGGCTATGGGTTTGTCATATATGGCTTGTATCATTTTTAGATAAGCCCCGTCTTTGCCTATTTTGTTGAGCGTTCTTATCATAAAAGGGTGTTAAATTTTCTCAAATGCTTTTTCTGCATCTATTGAGAGGATCATATGGTCTTTGTTTTTGCTTCTGTTTATATGGTGAATTACATTTATAGATTTGTGTATGTTGAACCATCCCCGCATCCCTGGGATGAATCCCACTTGGTTGTGATGCATTATTTTCTTGACAAGGACCTGGATTTGACTGGCTAGGATTTTGTTGAGAATTTTTGCATGTATATTCATAAGGGATATTGGTCTGTAGTTTTCTTTTTTTGTCGCATCCTTTCCTGGTTTTGGTATCAGGGTTATGTTTGCTTCATAAAATGTGTTGGGGATGATTCCATCCTTCTCAATGTTGTGGAATAATTTCTGCAGGATAGGCACCAGTTCTTCCTTGTAGGTGTGGTAAAATTCGGGTGTGAAACCATCTGGTCCAGGACTTTTCTTTTTAGGAAGATTTTTTATTACTGTTTCAGTTTCAGTAGTTGATATTGATCTGTTCAGGAATTCTGTCTCTTCCTGGTTGAGCCTAGGGAGGCTGTGTGTTTCTAAGAAATTGTCCATTTCCTCCACATTTTCTAGTTTGTGCACATAGAGGTTTTTGTAGTATTCATAAATTATATCTTGTATCTCCAGGGCATCAGTTATAATTTCTCCTTTATTTTATTTTTTTTTTTTTTTTGAGACAGAGTCTCACTTTATTGCCCAGGCTAGAGTGAGTGCCGTGGCGTCAGCCTAGCTCACAGCAACCTCAAACTCCTGGGCTCAAGCAATCCTGCTGCCTCAGCCTCCCAAGTAGCTGGGACTACAGGCATGTGCCACCATGCCCGGCTAATTTTTTTCTATATATATTTTAGTTGGCCAATTAATTTCTTTCTGTTTATAGTAGAGATGGGGTCTCGCTCTTGCTCAGGCTGGTCTCGAACTCCTGAGCTCAAACGATCCGCCCACCTCGGCCTCCCAAAGAGCTAGGATTACAGGCTTGAGCCACCGCGCCCGGCCATAATTTCTCCTTTATTATTCCTGATGGAGCTTATTGGAGATTTTTCTTTTCTGCTTTTCATTAGTCTAGCCAAAGGTGTGTCAATTGTGTTCATTTTTTTTAAAGAACCAACATTTTGTTTTCTTAATCTTCCATATAGTTTCCCTGTTGTCAATTCTGTTTAGTTTTGATTTGATCTTAACGATTTCACTTCTTCTGCTGGGTTTGGGGTTGGTCTGTTCCTCTTTTTCCAGCTCTTTGAGATGATTCATTAGGTTGTCTATTTGTAATCTTTTAGACTTTTGGATATAGGCATTTATGGAAATGAACTTTCCTCTCAGGACTGCTTTACCTGTGTTCCACAGGTTTTGGTAACTTGTTTCACCTTTGTCATTTAGTTCAAAGAATGTTTTGATTTCCCTCTTGATTTTCTCGTTTATGAAGTGATCATTCAGCAGAAGATAGTTTAGTTTCCATGGCTTTGTGTAGAAATGAGAACTCCTGTTAGGATTGATTTCTATATTTATTCCATTGTTGTCTGAAAAGATATATGGTATAATTTCTATTTTTTAAATTTGTTTGTGACGCGCTTTGTGTCCTAGGATATGGTCAATCTTAGAGAATGACCCATGAGCTGATGAGAAGAACGTATATTCAGTGGTTTTGGGGTAGAATTTCCTGTAAATATCAGTCAGGCCCATTTGTTCTAGGGTTCTGTTTAAGTCCTTTATTTCTTCGTTGATTTTTTGTTTGGAAAATATGTCCTATGCTATCAATGGGTTGTTAAAGTCTCCGACTATTATGGTGTTGTTGTTTATTCATTTGTTTAGATTAAGTAGAGTTTGCTATATGAATCTGGGTGCACCTAGGTTGGGTGCATATATATTTAGAATTGTTATGTCTTCTTGTTGAACTGTACCCTTCACCATGATATAGTGACTTTCTTTGTCTTTTATTACTTTTGTTGATTTAAAAACTATGTTATCTGTAATGAGCACTGCCATGCCAGCTTTCTTTTGGCTTTTGTTTGCTTGAAATATTGTTCTCCACCCCTTTACCTTTAATCTAACTTCATCATTGCAGGTTAGATGTGTTTCCTGAAGGCAGCAGATACTTGGTTTGTATTTTTTTTATCCATTCAGCCAGCCTATGTCTCTTGAGTGGGGAGTTCAAGCCATTCACATTTATTGAGATAACTGATAGGTGGGGCAGATTTCTGTTCATTATGTTGGGTTGAACTTTGTTGCTTTGTGTTCTCTCTTGAGCCATTGTGGTATCTGGGATTTGATATTGAACTTTGAGTAGATTTACATTCGTGAGTGTTTATTGTGCTGATCTGTGGGTAACGCTGTTTTGAGTCCTTCTTGAAGGGCTGGTCTTGTCTTGGTGAATTCCCTCAGTCTTTGCTCATCTGAGAATGTCTTGATTTCTCCTTTATATATGAAATTTAGTTTTGCAGGGAATAAGATTCTATGCTGGGCATTGTTCTGTTTCAGAAGAATGAGAATGGGGCCCCAGTCTCTCCTTGCTTGTAAAGTCTCAGTAGAGAAGTCTGGTGTTATTCGGATTGGCTTTCCTTTGTAAGTTACTTGCTTCTTTTGTCTTACAGCTCCTAGAAGGGCCTCTTTAGTTGATATTTTGGTCAGTCTGATGACTGCATGTCGTGATGTCTTCCTGTTTGCATTGAATCTTCCAGGGGTCCTTTGAGCTTCTTGAACTTGTATCTGGAGATTTTTAGCAAGGCCTGGGAAATTTTCCTTTTTTATATTTTCAATATATCTTCAAATAGCTTGTCCAATTCTTCGGTGTTTTCTTTTCCCCTTCTGGTAGTCCTATGACCCTCACATTAGGTTTTTTCACATAAGCCCACATCTCTTGTAGGCTTTGCTCTTTTCTCTTGTTTCTCTGCTCTATCTCTGTGACTGATTTATTTAATTGGAAGGTGTTATCTTTAATCTCTGAGATTCTTTCTTCTGTTGAATCTACCCTGTTCTTGAGGCTTTCCACTGTGTTTTGTAGTTCCCTGAATTGATTCTTCATTTCCAGGAGTTCGGTTAAATGTTTCTTCATTGTTTCAATTTCTTTAGTGAATTTGTGTTCCAGGTCTTGGAGTTTTTTTGTGTTTTCTTTTAGTGGTTATCCCGTTGTTCTTGCAGGTCATTGAATTTTCTTACAATCCACATTCGAAATTCCTCTTCTGTCATTTTGGTTGCCTGATTTTGCTTGGTGTCCGTTTCTAAGGGGCTGGTCCTCCTCTTTGGGGGTGTTTTTTCCATTTGGTTCTTCCTATTTCCAGAGTTTCTTTGCTGATTTCTTACCATCTAGATCACTTGTTGTTTCTTGCCTTTAGGTTTTTGTTTGGGTATTGACAGGTCCTGTTTAGTCTCTGAGCCGGTAGGTGGTATTTGTGGATTAGATTCTACAATATCCTGTATGATGAGTCAGTAGGTGCTGTGAAAAGGGTGTGTAGAATTTCCTCCCTGTTAGTAGGTTGCACTTTCTTGGAGGAACAGGCTACACTATTGTTTTTGGTTCTTGTATCCAGTTCTTGTTCCCCTGAAGAGGCACTCTAGTGCATCAGGTGGTCGGTGGGGCTGTGGGACTTCTAGGTGTGTCCTTTTCTCCCCCTCAGTGAGAGCTGGTCTGGGAGTGAGTCTGGGCAGAGCTGGGTTGTGTAATCCTGCCCTTAGGCACCACCAATGCTGTTAGCAGCGGTCAAAGTTCTGTTCTCTGCTTCTGGGAAAACCTATCAGGGAGGGGCTGGAATGGCCCCGCTCAGTCAGAAAGTCTGCATGTGTGGATAGGGCTGTCTGAGACCCCCAGTCTTATTGGGTCTACAGTCTTTCTGCTACAATCTTATCACTCACTGGTCGTGGCCGTCTCTGAGCTGGTGCCTACAGGTCTCTCTGCCAGCTGGGGAGCCCACGGGCAGTCCGAGTTGCAAGGGAGGGGAAAGTTAAACACTCTACCTACCCTTGCCGCTGGTCTCCAGGCTACTCAGGAGAAAGGTCTATGCTTCCAGTTCTCCTCCACTACCTCCTCCCATGGAGTCTCCCATGGTCTCAGGTACCCCTCCTTCTGACCATCCTCTGATGTATGCTTGTCTGCTTGCTTTTTTCTTCTACTTTCACCTAGAATCTGCCTTTTCTGCAGAGACACTCTGTCTGGCCATGTTTCTCGTCTGCCATCTTGAGACTATCTAACTTTTTTCTTTCTTTAAAAAATTATTTTAGGTATTTGGTGTCTCTTGAGAGTCCATATATATTTTAGAATAATTAAGATCCCTTTCTTGTCTTTAAGTTTTGACTGCTTGATCATACTGTGTCTCTATGTGGGTCTTTTTGATTTAGCCTGGTTGGAGTTCTTTGAGCTTCTAGAATTGTTACATCCATTTCTTTCCTCAGATTTGGAAAGTTTTAGTTATTATTTCTTTAAATAAGCTCTCTCTGCCCATTTATTTCTCTGTCTCTTATCCTTCTTAGATTCCCATATTGTGTACGTTGGTCTGCTTGATGGTGTTCTATAAGTCCCGTAGGCTTTCTTTACCTTTCTTCATTCTTTTTTCTTTTGCTCCTTTAACTCAATTTCAAATGATCTGTGTTTAAGTTCACTGATTCTTTCTTCTACCTGGTCAAGTCTGCTGTTGAGCATGATGATGATTTTTTCAGTTACGTTATTGTATTTTTCAACTCCAGAATTTCTGTTTTTTTAATAGTTTCCATCTCTTATTAATATTCTCATTTTGTTCATGCATAGTTTTCCTGATTTAGTTGTCTATTCATGCTCTATTTTACTCATTGAACATCTATATGACAGTTATTTTAAATTCTTTCTCAGACAACTCATAGATTTCTGCTTTTTTAGGGTTGGTTTCTGGAGTTTTATTTTGGAGGCCATATTTTCCTTTTTCTTTATGTACTTTGTGATTTTTTTTTTTCTTTTTTGTTTGAGACTTGTGTATTTGAAAGAAGCAACCACTTCTATACATCTTTATGAACTGGCTTTGTGCAGGGAAAGACTTTCATTGATCAGCTCTGCTAGGGATTCTAGGACCTTTCAAACCTTTTCTCAGGGTTTGTCTTCTCTGGGCTTGTACATGCTTTTCGTCATCTACAGTTCCTTAAGCAGTGCATTTCTGATTCCTCTCAGTGGACTGTAATCTCTTGTGTTGCTTGGTGTCTGCCTGGGGAATTTGAGCTTGTGGTTATCATGTCTCAGCAGCTTCTACACAAGGTTGCTGGTCCCATCAGTGATCCAAGTCAGGCTAGACAGATAGCAGACTTTCAGACAACCCTCAGCTTACCCAGAACTTTGGACACTTGGTCTACCCTTTTGTTTCTGTCCTGAGGGAGGATCCCCAGTATGGGAGGTTTCCTTCTAGTTATGCTGTGATAGGCTGGATGGGGGAGTGACATGAGCATCTGCATAAAATGCCACAAATTTTCCTATCCCCTTTGCTGGAATTCTTTATTGGTTTTACATTGGTCTTGGTGCTGAGATATCTTATCTAGTCTCTAAAGTTCTCACAAAGGTATTCTTGTCTGTTTATTGTTGTTAACTTGGTGTTTCTCTGGGAGAATAAGGGTCTGAAGCTTCCTGTTCCTCTGTGTTGCTGACATCCTTATTAACATTTTGATGTGTGTTTGTCCATCTTTTTCTATGCATATATAAAAATGTGATTATATTATGAGGCTGTTTTGTAATCTTTTAAAAAAAACAACATATCACAGGCATTTTCTTTATAATAAATATTGATCTTCATTATTATTTTAGATCTGCATAGCAACATTCCATTGTGTGGCCAGACCATAATTTATTTAATAAAGTCTCTATTAAGAATTGAGAAAACATGCTTTTTAGTTTTTCACTAATTTGAGTAACACTGTGTTGAACACATTTGTACATATAACTTTTATGATTTTCCAGTTATTTCCTTAGTATAACTCTGCAGAAGTGAAATTGCTGGGTAAAAGGGTATGCACATTAAAAAGTGGATTATGTATTATCAAATTACCCCCTAGAGAAGCTGATTTTATTTATACTACTAATATCGCTACATGAGAATATAGTTCTCCACACATTACCAATACCAGCTATTAGCAATCTTAAAATTGTGCCCATCTGTTAGGCAAAAATTATATTTACTATTGTTTAATTACTTTGATTACTTGCTAGGGGAGGCATTGATCAAATTCTGAGAGAAAATTTCGCTTTATCCATGAAAGTCATAGGATTCAGTTCCATCTTGGGGAGGTAACAAGTGACCTGAATGTGATAATGTCTTAGGTGATATTGCACTCATTATTATTTTTAAAAACAGCCCATTGTTGAAGTCTATACAGTTACATTACTGGCTGTGATGATTTTTATTTACCCTTTTGGTCTCAGATATCCAAGTTAAACTGAGACGAATTTGAAAGGATTATGATGAAGTTATTCACTACCCTTTATCCTTCTTCCTCTAGTGTGAAATGGCATGGAACAGGTCTAACATTTCAGTTTACTACTGTAGCCATATCACTTTACTTTGCATCCTCAAACTTCTTCCTTAAAATATTATTTTTATCAAAAACTATCTCTTATTCATATGTAGTAGTTATTTTTTCCTCCTTTCATTGAGTTTTTAAGAAATTGAAGTAAAATTCACATAACACAAATTTAACCATTAGCTATTTTAAAGTCAACAATTAAGTGACCTTTAGTACATTTGCTATGTTGTGCAACCATCACCTCTATCTAGTTCCCAGACATTTTCATAACCTGCTAAAGAAACTCTGTACCCATTAAGCAGTTACTCCCCATCACCTTGTGTGTGGGCCCCTTGCCAGCCTAACAGATGAGCTTAGATATGGACATTAAAATAAATGGTCAAACAGTAAATATGGTTTTTGTGGGGCATGAATCTGTGCCAGGAATGCAAACGTGACATTTTAAAATGGCAACTGGTAAAAAATAAACAAACAAAATCAACCCAAATCCCCCCTAAAATAACAAGTGTTAGTGAGGATGTGGAAAAATTGGAACTCTTGAGCACAGATGGTAGAAATATAAAATGGTGCAGCTGCTATGAAAAACAGTATGTTGGTTCTTCAAAAACTTAAATATAGGCAGGTGTGATTGCTCAATGCCTGTAATCCCAGCACTTTGGGAGGCCAAGACAGGAGAATTGCTTGAGGCCAAGAGTTCAAGACCCAGTCTGGGCAACATGGGGAGATTCCGTCTCCAAAAGAAAAAAGAAAAAATTAGCCAAGTATGCTTGTGTGCCTGTAATCCCAGCTACTCTGGAGGCTGAGGTGGGAGGATTGGTTGAGCCCAGGAGTTAGAGGCTGCAGTGAATGATGATCACACCACCTCACTCCAGCCTGGGTGACAAAGTCATATCCTATCTCACCATCTCAGAAACAAAGCAAAATCTTAAACATAGAATAACAATATGATCCAGAAATTCCACTTCTGGGTTTGTACTCAAAAGAATTCAAAGCAGAATCTCAAAGAGATATTTAGGCGCTCATGTTCATAGTAGCATCATTCACATTTTCCAAAAGGTATAAGCAGCTCAAGTGTCCCTCAACAGACAATAGGATACACAAAATGTGGTATATACACACCTTGGAAAACTACTGAGCCATAAAAAGGAAAGAAATTCTGATTTGCTACACCATAGGTGAACCTTGAGGACATTATGCTGATTGAAATAAGCCATAAACAAAAAGGCACTTACATGAAGTATCACTTACATTAAGTACCTAGAGCAGTCAAATTTATATAGAGAGAATGGAGGGTGGTGGTTACCAGGGGTTTTAGGGAACAGGAGAATGGGAAGTAATTGTTTAATGTGTACAGATTTTTAGTTTGAAAAGATGGAAAAAGCCCCCATTATCTGGGGCTGGATAATGGTGATGGGTGCAACAGCAACAATTACGTGAATGAACATTGTGCCACTGGACTGCACACTTAAAAACAGTTAAAATGGGAAATTTTATGTTATGCATATTTTACTCCAACTAAAAAAAATGACTAGGGTCATCTCCAAAGGACCCAAGAGACATCTATAAAGGGCAATTCAATCATCAAAAAGAATGACTATAGTAAATTAATATATGCATATAAGTTATCTTAAAATTTATAAGTTTATGCTTCTGAGATCTGGGGGGGGGCCTTTGTCTCTTGCTCCAGCCAGAGTTTGAGGTCCTGGGTCTATGTTCACCACTTTGTCTCCTCTGCCCAGGGAGGTCGAGGTGACCCTGCCACAGCCTCTGCTGCCCCGTGACCTGCAGGTCTGGGACATGCATAGCTAAAACACCAGGACCCTCTGTAAGCTGGGAAATGGGTGGATCCTGTCACCTAGATGTTTGAGTTGAATGCTAGATTTTATGAGATAGCACTTGGGACCTTCTACAAGTGTTTACATATGATTAATTGTTTACTAGGTGATTTGTCATATCATGGAAATAATTAAATCACATGCTTATTATAAAAAATATTTATAAGTTTATGATACTAACACTATTCTCAATCCCTTTTCAATACTACTAGGGCAGCAAGTAGCTCATTATTATGCAAACTGGTAAATCTAGGTAAAAGAATTATGAGAAAAAAAAGGTATATGTAGGGAGAAAACATTTGCGGCCAGTTTGAAGGATCTGTCTTTTGGGCTTCCTGGTTTTCGTATTTATTTTCACTGAAACCTGGTTCCTACCTTGTGTATGGGCCCTTTGCCAGCCTAACAGATGAGGTTCGATATGGCCATCCAAAGGAAAAATAATTGAGCATCAAACATGTTTCTTATGGAGCATGAATCTCAGGCAAGAATGCAAAGAGGAACTTTTTCCTTGATCTGTAGCTCTAGTTGTTGAGATGATATTATAGTATTACTCTTGTCAGAACAGGATTAAATCTGATTTCCTGAAAATAGAACTTAGAACACTAAAGTTGGAAATTACTTTTGGAATTTGAGTAGTATGTAATATGATATTATGAAAATATGGTAAAATATGCATTTTCTTCTAGATTTTGTTCACATTTGCTATAGAACGTTATAAAAAATTATTGACTGGGTTCTTCTCCATGAACAAAAGCACCCGAAACAGGAAAGAACATTAGCAGCTACTTATATTTTATTTAATGTTCATTTTATTGATGTTATACTTTAAACAACATCCCTTCAAACTTCAAGCATAAATAATTAATATTCCTTGAAGTATTTACATCCTCCTTAAAATGAATAAATCAAAACTTACACATTTAACAAATTAAGTTACCCAAATGCTTAATCATTTATTACAAACTCATTTAATCAAATTCTTCTAAACATCAAATAAGATCACAAATCTAAACTATCCAACTATTCACTTACCTTAAAAAGCAGAAAAAATGCACAGAAGTATAGCAATAATAAAACTGATCACACTTACAAATACCAGTTGCAAATGTGCTAATAGATAGGTGGATTGATTGATTTAGGCCTTATATCTCTCTGGGGCTGCATTCTTAGGGTTGCAGTGACTTTTACAAGACCTAATAGAAAAAAAATACCTCCTCAGACTAGCTGAAGTTGCAGGATCTGCTTGTCAAGCAACTGATTCTTGGTCCAGCATCCACTGTGCAGGCCAAGACTTAAATATGAGTCTCTATAAAAAAGCTGAGTCCCTTTTTGTAATTCAGTTTATCTTTTTACACTAACAAGGCTTTTTAAGTCCATGTCTTCCACAAGGCTTTTAACTTCATTTTAACTTTATTTTCAAGAAAGGATATATTAATATTCTGTAAATTGCCCATATTCAGCATTTCCAAGTTTATCTTTCCCTTATGACCTTATTTCTTAGTGTTCCTGGAAATTTGTCTTGCATTACATCTAATGAGGTAATCCAGAGTTTCATCTCCAAGGAATGAGACATTATTCTTTTGTTTGGGACATTGGCCAACAGCTCGTCTTGGAACAATTACATATGACCACCTATATCCATGCGTGGCCAGATTCTGTTGCTATCTGGGGATCTCACAGTTCCCTGAGGTTTTGTTCACTTTCAAATATATCTTTCCTCTCTGTTTTTCAGATTGATGATTTTCCTTTTATCTTTTTGTTTATTCTTATTCTGGCATCTCCAATCTGATCTTAAACTCATCCAATGAATTTTAAATTTCAGGTATTATACTTTCAGTCATAGACTTCTTATTCTTTCTTTTTTTTTAATGCTTTCTATTTCTCCACCAAGATTTTCTCTCTTTGCACCACTTAAGCGCATATTTTCTTTTATATCCTATAGTCAACATACCTGCTTTAAAATCTTTGTCTACTAATTTCAACCTCTGGTTCATCTCAGAATTAGTAAATCCTGATTGTCTTTAAGTGCAGGTCATATTTTCCCATGTATTTGTACGTCAAATAATTTTAGAATGTGTCCTAGATATTATGAATGATCTATTATATAGATTATGGATTCTCTTATATTACTACAAAACGCATTGATGTTTTGTTTGGGCAGGCAGTTAACTTACTGAACTCAAACTGCAAACTCTGTCTTCTCTGTTTTGCTCTAGCCCAGAGCTGGGCTACGAAGGTTCAGTTCAGAGGTTGGCAAAGGAGTTGGGCAACAGAATGTGGTTCTCTGGCTTTCTCCTTTCTGAGATTTCTCTCCTTATTTTCCAACTACTGGTTCTTCCCAATCTCAGTTCTTTTATTCTTCAAGCCAGTTAAAGTAAACAAGTTTTTTTTTTTATTCCTTGGTTCAGGCCCCCACCGATAGTACAGATTGAGACTTCCTCTCAAGGGCAAGAACCTTCAAAATGGGAAACTCGTCCAGTGTCTTTCCTTCCAGGCGTCCATCCCCTTCTAGTATGTTCCTGCTTTTATTTGTTCTTACTGCCTTCAAGTAGTTATTTCTATACTTCCTCCAGGGTTTATAGTTGTCATCTGTGGGAAGATTGGTCGAATAAGAACTACCTAGCCATTGCCAGAACATCTTTTTAAGGTCAAGGTTCAGCCTAATTTTTCCAACTTACTGTGAAATATGTTGCTCTTTCTCCTCTTTTTTACAATATGATGTTTCATTCTCTATTACGACTTTTTACTACCTTATTAGAAATGATCACAAAAGAAAGAGTTCCTCTAAAACTGTAGTACAAAAGTTGGCTAAAGTCTTGTATAAATGTGATCTTATATTATTTTGCAAGAGCTTATGGTGGATCTGTCTAGAATCTGACTCCACCTGCTAACAGCTGTATGGTTGTAGCAAGACCTTTACTGTCTCAAAGTTTTCATTTTTCTTTTTATAAGAGACAGTAGTCTACTGTCCTCTCTATAGCCACAACATTGATGTTAGAATCACATGACATGCTACACTTAAAGATATTTCAGCCGGGCGCAGTGGCTCACGCCTGTAATCCTAGCTCTCTGGGAGGCCGAGGCGGGCGGATTGTTTGAGCTCAGGAGTTCGAGACCAGCCTGAGCAAGAGCGAGACCCCATCTCTACCATAAATATAAAGAAATAAATTGGCCAACCAAAAAATATATAGAAAAAATTAGCCGGGCATGGTGGCGCATGCCTGTAGTCCCAGCTACTCGGGAGGCTGAGGCAGCAGGATTGCTTGAGCCCAGGAGTTTGAGGTTGCTGTGAGCTAGGCTGACGCCCCGGCACTCACTCTAGCCCCGGCAACAGAGTGAGACTCTGTCTCAAAAAAAAAAAAAAGATATTTCAAAGTGAAGCAATTACAATAATTTCCTTCATCCAGTCTCACCAACTAGTTTGAGTGTGATGCAGGGGGTGGGAGCACAATGGTTTTACCTCAAATTCTTGCTTTCCCATCTTTCATCTGCTGCAGACAGAATACTAAGCTGCAGCAGCACCAGCAGGGCAGGGCCGGGCAGCTCTGGTCACCAGCCACTTGGAAAAGGCCACACTAGATGCCTGTCCCATGGGCTGCTCCTCAGCTTTACATTGATTTAAGCTAATTTTACTAGTGTTCTCAAACTGACCAGACTAATTTAGCTAACCAAACTCACAAGAGTCTAATGTATATACCAGAAAGATGATTTATTGACCCACCCACAGCAGAGGCTGGGATATTTATGTCTGATAGACAAGGTCCTCTGCATCCTGGTATCAGTGCTGCTGCAAACCAAATTAATAATCCAAAAATTGCTTCCTGGCATGTAAATGGGGCAGAGATGAATAATAATTACATTACTACTAATAAAAATATCTGCCATATGCCGAGTGCTTCATATTCCTTCTTGTTAATCTTCACAGCAACCTTGCAAAGAAGATATTATCATTTTACAGTTGAAGAAGCTGAAGCTCAGAATTTAAATATGTTTCTAAAGGTCATAAATCCAGGAAGCATAAATCTGGCTGTGGTAAGATCAGATGAACCATGCTGGCCCTATAAGAAAAAGCAGAACTCTCTAGTGGGAGGGATATGTCTGTTTGCAGATTTGATGTCTCTGTACATTTGTTGGTACTGGACAAGACTTCTTTTTTTTTTTTTAATTTCAGCATATTATGGGGGTACAGATTTTAAGGTTTCAATAAATGCCCTTTCCCCCCTCCCCCCACAACTATGAGTTTCCAGCATGACCATCCCCCAGATGGTCCACATCTCACTCATTATGTATGTATATACCCGCCCCCCTCCCCCCCTCCCCCCTGCCCAATACCCTATTGCTGTAGTACCTATGTGTCCACTTAGGTGCTGCTCAGTTAATACCAGTTTGCTGGTGAATATATGTGGTGCTTGTTTTTCCATTCTTGGGATACTTCACTTAGTAGTATGGGTTCCAGCTCTAACCAGGAAAATATAAGATGTGCTATATCACCGTTGTTTCTTAGAGCTGAATAGTACTCCATGGTATACATATACCACATTTTATTAATCCATTCTTGGATTGATGGGCACTTGGGCTGTTTCCACAGCCTTGCGATTA
>VSMD01061017.1:0-10566 GCA_008750895.1 Mirza zaza | reverse complement strand
GAGTATATGTGGTGCTTGTTTTTCCATTCTTGGGATACTTCACTTAGTAGTATGGGTTCCAGCTCTAACCAGGAAAATATTAGATGTGCTATATCACCATTGTTTCTTAGAGCTGAATAGTACTCCATGGTATACATATACCACATTTTATTAATCCATTCTTCGATTGATGGGCACTTGGGCTGCTTCCACAGCCTTGCGATTATGAATTGTGCTGCTATAAACATTCGAGTGCAGGTGTCTTTCTTGTAGAGTGTCATTGGATCTTTTGGGTAGATGCCCAGTAATGGGATTGTTGGGTCAAATGGTAGATTTACTTGTATCGCTTTAAGGTATCTCCAAATTGCTTTCCCCAGAGGTTGAACTAGTTTGCAGTCCCACCAGCAGTGTAGGAGTGTTCCTCTCTCTCCGCATCCATGCCAGCTGGTGTATGGGTTAATTTGCAACTTTTCAACCTAAGTCTCTTCTTACTCAGGCCTTCCACACTGTTCAAATAAAGAAAATTGAAGGCCAAATGGACAGGACATTATCTATTCCTCCCTTGGATGTTGGAAGTTTTTTTCCTGCTGCTGTTACAGCCATTAGCCCAATTGACATGAGCATGTTGTGTATGAATTTAACCCACAACTATACTGTAAGCTCATTACAGGGACTGACAAGCTTGATCCTCGTTATATCCCATCACGTACAACAGAACGCCTGGAACGAAATAGGTGCCCAGCAAATAACTTTAATTGGAAGTGACTCTGAATTCCAAGCCCTCTGACCAGTTTAAATATAGAGGCCAGCTGTGATCAACTCCACTGTGTCTGCCTCCAGGCCACACCTCTTCTCAAGACGTCGCTTCCTAGGTTGTTGACACCTGCTCCTAGATATGAATGGGTTGCAGCAGGCCCTAAGCATGGAACTGATGCTAGCCACTGAAGCATACGCCATTTGGGCTGTCAATCACTATCTAATATGCTTAACCTAAGCGATGTATTGATCCTAGTTGCCTGGAAGTATACTTGAAAAGGGCTAGGTGACATTTCCAAGGAGACACAAGATACTTTCAAGTCAATTAGAAGCATCAGAAGATTCAGTGTAGAGGGAGGAACTCACCTTGATGGAGCAGCACTTGAGAAAGAGAATTGGATTAAGCCCCCCTTATACACCAAATCCTTGAATAACCACAACATGTGGAGAGATGGTTGCTTGCCCTGTCACACCTGCTACAGTCAGGGCACCATGGCTTTTTGCACCAGACCTGTACAACACACAGTGTTGTTATTGTCAGAGGAACAAATGCAGAAAATATTGACTCACTTCGAATTCCAATCTCAGTGCCTAAAATCTCAGGTTTAGAAGATGGGTGCTTTGACTTTATAAATAAAACACAATTCCTTCTGTTTGCAAAACACTCTGTACTTTTCAGAAACTTTAACCTCTCCTTTAATCCCAGTCATACTCACCATAACCCTGTAAGAGAGGTGGACCATCATAATTATGCCCAGATGAGAGATGAAGAAATTGGGGTCAAAAAAGATATATTCATTGACTTGGTGAAATTCACACAATTAGGTAGCACCCAATTTTCAACTACAGTCAGATTATCCCATTAAATCTCCTGTGGCTTTACCCCTGACTGTAAAAAAATTTTTAAAGCCTTAGGAAAGGCAAGATACTCCAGGAGATTTTAGTTCTGTGCATGAAAAATTTAAAGAAATGACTTTGAGGGGCTTATCATGGATCTGCCTGCAGCTTGAGCTTCGGGCTTACAGCCTGGCAGGCAGAGTCTGCTTTCCAGGGCAGGCACCAAATAGCCGAGGACAAGTCAAATTTCCAGGGTCAGGTTCAGGATTTACAGAGCCTGACACTTACACAATTTGGGAATTCTTCTTTTAGAAAAGAATACAAAATTATAAATTCAAAATTAGGTATAAAAGTGAATATTTGTTTAGAATAAGAAATCACAATTACACATTTTTAGAAACTGACAAATGCAACATACATCAAAAAATTAAATAATCTAATACTTTTACTAATTGCCTGACACATCCCTATATAACATCTTTTTCGTACTTTATTAAATGCATATGGAAAGAATTTTTGAAGTTTCTATAGAAAGGATATCAAGATAGTTTAGTTTTTTCTCTAGCATAATTGATGGGTATTAGTTTATTATTGGTAATTTAGAAAAGTTTCAGTTTGACAACTTGTAATTAGCAACGTCATGTAAATTTTTAGGATTGTTAACAAATTTCGAAAAACTTCTATCAAGTTTCTGTTGTAAGTGGGCTATAGCATTTAAAAGAATTTTCCACAGAGCTTCTAACTCTGTACATTTCGAACCTTGCTCCTTCTCTACTAACACACACATACTGCTCCAGGCATCGTAGGACATCATACTTCAACATGACTTCCAGCCCTACAACTTTGGAGGCTGGGGGTAGGCACAGCAGGTGGTAGAAATGTCCCTGGAAGCCATCCCTACATGGGGCAGCTGTTAATGACTTAACTGCGAATGGAAGTGATAGCGGCCTAGATTTACACAGCCACTGAACCCAAACTCATCGACTCTCACTCCGGATTCCCCTTCGCCAGGTTCCAAAATGACCATGGATGTTCCATTGTCTCTCCACAGGTTCCAAAATGACCATGGATGTTCCATTGTCTCTCCACACAACAGGAAGTAGGACGGGGGGATCTTGGAGTTGAAAGAGACAGTGATCTTCACCAATTGCTGTTAAAAAAACATTTACTGTTCAGAATGTATAATCGGACGGATATATCACTAGGGCCCCTCTCAGGGCCTAGGAAGGGCCTGCGCTAGTGGAGAGCTGCAGATGTCACTTTGCTCTCTGGTTCTTTTGCCCGTCAATAAAATGAGGTTGCTGATCATTGCAATTCTCAAAAAGAGATAAGGATTGACCTGAATTAGAGACGAATTCACAGGAACTGAACATGGGTTGTTAGATACTGATCCAGAATGTTTGGCGTCTGTCACCCCACCCTCAGCTCAGATGGGGGACAAGACACAGGATCAACTGACTACCGTATGGGGCACAGAAAGCACTCTGATTGCCTTCAAGGAAGAACAAATAAATACAGGTTGAATAGAAAAATACAAAACAGTTGTCTGACAGACTCCCTGGGGCCTGCCATCAGGCCGACTTCTCTCTGCAGGCACCGACAGGCTGGCCGATCAACGCACGCACCCTGCACCCTGGCCTCCCTGCCGCTCCTGGGCCCGGGGCATCTCGCAGACCTGGACGATGGGCCCCTTCCTGCGCCTAGCCGAGCCGGCCCCCGTCTCGCTTTACTCCAAAACGTCTCCTACAGCCCCAGAGCTGCCACTCACTGCTTCTTTAACTGTCTTAACGCAACGCAAGCCTGCTGGCGTGGAATCCGGCTGCAGCACGCGGGTTTCCCGGAGTGCGTGATCACAGGACTGCGCCACCGGCACAGGCTCCTGCGCATGCGCGCCCGCCGCAGCCTGCCCCTGCCTCGCTCTGCCTCTGCCGCGCGCCGCCCTGCAGCGCAGGTCGTCCTGTGCGGAGCACGGAAGGGGGAGGGACATGGGAAACTAGAACAGAAAGGGAAGGCAGGCATAGAAAAGACAGAGGCAGAGAGAGGGGAGAGAGAAGAAAAAGTTAGAGAAAACTATACCAACCCCCTAAGGAAATCAGACGGAGATGTCTTTTAACTCAGCCAAAGGAAAGAGAGAGCTCTGGTTTTAAGCCCGCAGGCTGTTGGCAAGGAAAATAAACCTCCTAACAGAATCTGGTGGTATTAGGAGGAGTGGATGGGAAGAGTAGGGACCAGGGAGTAGGGGAGTCAGGGGAATGACTGAATCTTCCCTAAAGGATACTAGAAGAATCCTTTATTCAAAGGATTTGAATGCAGAGTGTTGATTTACTCAGCAATATTCAACACTGACACATTTCAATTACTTATTTTTCCACACAATTTGTGAATCAGTGAATTAAATGAGCATTTAAATCTACATAGAGATCAGATGGATGAACCTTGACTGTGTTTTGGGCCTGGAGAGGTCACAGAGGGACTTCAAGGCATGACAGACCCAAATGGTTATTATTTCAGCGCCACCATCATCATCACCACCACGACACCACTGTCATCATCAAAGAATAACACTCAAGAGCAGGCTGCCAGTGTGTCCAGCTGCCCTTCCCACCTAAGGCGTCTGTTTAACAGACCGCAGTCACAACAACACAGACTCTTTTCCATGTACGTCTCTCCTCTCTCTCCCCCTGCTTGAAGTTTCTTCCACGTATATGATCATGTGAACTCTGGTGTGAAATGACAAAATTTAAACTTGGAATTGCCTGAAAAGTACCAATATCGTTTACCAGGGTACTCAGAAATGATTTGCAGATCACGTGCAAATGAACCCATGGCCCTCTTGACTAATTTGATGCACCTGGATATGGCTTGTAGGCAAAACCTACTGGAGACACCTGCTAGGAACACTGAAAGAATAGTCTGCTTGGTGGTATTTCAGCCCTTCTGTGTCTGCTACCAATGCTAACTAAGGAAAGTGATGAACTGGTACAAAACAATAACTAAAAAAATGGAAAAATACAGTAACCATTGAATTTTATCCACACTGGCATTATTTTGTGCTGAGAAATTACCAAGAGGCATCAACCTACCCATCGAATCTCAAAATGCAAAATACACGCAAATTAGTCGAGAGTCCTAGTGTTTCCAGGCTCTATCTTTGGTGATGGGAGTAGGAGGAACTTGGTTTCCGCTGCCTGGGACAGGGGAACAGGGCCTCAGCCTTAACCTCCCAGCTAGCTCCCAGCAGTCAGCAGGGGGCAGAGAGAAGCTGCTGGACTGGGCTGGCTTCTTGTTTGGAACTTTCTCTGATCTTGGGCGAGTGACAGGTCTGTGATGCTCCTGCGCCCAGTGAGAGAAAGCAAATTATGCTCCCTCTTTCGTCTGTTTGTCCTGCACTGGCGGGGCTGCTATCAGCGTCCTCTGCACCGATTTCCCAGCTGGGCCTTTCCTTGAAGTCTCCTACCCACCTCACCCCCACAGGAAGTCGGTCTTTAGGCTTAGGGTGATTCTGGGCCTGCCAGTCTCAAATTTCCCAGAGATGCAAGTGCAGAAGGAGAAGTAGGGATGAGGAGGAAGAAAATACGTGCAGTAGGGGAACATTTGATACGTAGTTGGAAGAGGTCTTTGAACGCTGATACATTGACCCATACAGCAAACATGACTCCCTATGTGTGTAGGATATGCAAAGAGGCCATTTCCCAGAGCCGAAATTAGGAAAACATGCGTGAGTGCACCTCATCACGAGTGCACCACTCTTAAGTCCCCAGGCGGCAGTCTTAAGGGGACTCAGCCTTGGGGGATTCATGGGGCTCACTTTTTGATCTCAATCTGTACTCAGGGTTCAGCTGGAAAAGCAGAACCACTAGGGGATTTTGACAGGTGCATAGATAGGCAGGCTGACAGATGGATGGATGGATAGGTAGACTTATCACAGGGATTTGACTACATGAAATCGCCATGCCTGGGTAAGCGGGCTCTGTGCAGGTAATGTTGGAGGTTGAAGACCGTCATGCAGGCAGTCAGGAAGGTGGGGGAAAGTAAGACCAAGGGAAAACCCACAGCCCACAGGATGGTCTGAAATGCCGGTCAGTCCTTCTTTCCTCCAACCGCGGTGATATGGCTGTCCTGCAAGAGCCAAACACGCAGAGCCGGCGTACGGGTGAGAGGCGGAAGGAAGAGCAATCGCAGGCCCAACTGCTGCTTCGCGCTGAAGAGGCGAATCAGCAGATCGGGGGCAGGGTGTGCGAGCTGCAGAATCGCAGCTTCGCCCTCCCAATCTCACTCAAACCTTGCTGTGGCTTACCCAAAAGGCCACATACAGGGAAGGGAATTCTGGGAAACGTAGCTCACCTACCCAATCCACACATGACAAAGCCACCACACTATCTAAAGCCTCTTTCCTGGTGGCGATGGATTAGGCTGGCCCCTGCCAGCAGTCTGGGTGCCCAAGTGTCATAGGCCGGAGTTCTAGACTTGCAGCACTGACCCATAATGAGGCTGCAGGAAGGACACAAAAGCGCATTTCAGTGAGTTTGCAGAGCCACCCAAGCACGTCGAGGGCCAGCGTTGGAGAGGGATGCCTAGCCTGGCACAATCTCCTCTCTTCTCCGTCCCCACCCCAGGGCACTTCGACCATATGAAGTGACACGCTGCCGTCTTTCCCAACTCGCAGCAGCTGTTGCTGTCTCCCGCTAGGCCAGGACTTGCTCACTCCATCCCTCAGCTCTGACTGCTGCAGAGGGGCTCCGGCCCTGCTGGAGGAAGTGGACACGAAGGCTCTCCTCATCCTGTTTTTATGTTGATAACATGTTTTGTCTATAGCCACACCACCCTGAACACAATGGATCTCATCCGATAATATGTTTTATTGCAGGAGCTTGCAATTAGATGGATTCTACTAGTGCTACTGTGAAAATGAAGGGAAATTGCCTGGGGTTGGGTAAAGACGAGTTAGATATTACTGCCACACTGGCAAGCACGGAGATTATTAAACTCCTCATTAACCGAGCCAGGGCTCTGTCAGGACCTGAGGCAGGCGGTCTGTGAGCATGCGGATGTCTCACCCAGGACGAGTGCACGCGAAAGAGGACGGCAGTGGTCAAGAGGGGGGTGGCTGATTCCTGGCACTGCTCAGCGAGGAGGACTCCGAAACGCCCCGGCCCGAGGGCCCTGCGGGAGCACAGCTGCTCCACCCAGAGCACGTCTCGGCTGGCTCCGCAGTGCCGCCGCTCAGTCTACCTTACCAGCTGGCACTCAAAGTCACGGCTTCTGTTTTTCTTACCCTGACAAGGTTTTTGAGGGGTAGAAATGGAACACTTCTTCCAAGTGAAACAGTGTCTGTTCCGGCACTGTGGAGACGCCGTTCCAACACGGGGGAGGGTGCCAAGGCTCACGTGTGCGCGTGCACATGCACGTGTGTGTGTCTGCGCGCACGGGAGGCTGGGGCGAGGACGGGGCAGGGTGTGACTCCTAGCAATCTGCTCTCCGCTCGTGTCCTTGCAGCCTCCTCTGCTGGACGCTGCATAACTCAGGTCACAGAGAAGGCACAGAGCACGGTCACACATGTACCAGGTGAAAGCAAATTAAACGGACAGGCACTTAACTCAAAACCAGTCTCTACGGGCTGGAATACCAAGAGTGTCAAATTAATCGGGGGCATCGGGGACATCAAGCAGCTAGGGCAGAGATGACCCCTGTTCTGGGTAAGAGCCCTGTTCTTACTTTTGGGGTACCTTCTATTAGCAAGCCAGGCAGTGCTGTTGTTTGCAGAGCAATCATGAGTTGCCCTGCAGAGCGCACCAGGGGGACTGGTCACGATCACCAGGGATGCTAACGCAGAGAGGACGCTGAGACCAGGAGAGGCTAAAAATTGGTGACCTGTGGCAGAGCAGGCAGTGAGAGCTTCAGAGGCCAGATGTTGCTCTGGAACCGGGAAAAGTGGCTTAGTTCCAACTCTGCTACTTCCTGGCAATTAGTGGGACAGATCCTGAGCCTTGCTTTCCTCACCTGTAATATCAAAATATCAGTACCGATGTCACACATTTTCCCAAACAAGTAAGAAACAAGATGCCCCTAAACACTTTATAACTGACAAAGACAAAAATAAAACTACTATTTGAGACTTTCCAAATAGTAACAGCTACAATTTATGTTCATTAATTACTTGTCCCTTCTAATGATCTATTTTATACTTGAGGAAATTGAATCTCAAGAAGTTAAGAAACTTTTCCAAAGTTATACAGGTAGTAAGTAGAGTAGATAAGATTGCAACTCAGGCTATTGACTTCAAAGTCCACCTGTTTATCTTTATTCCATTCTTCCTGCCTCTCAATGCCATGGTTGGCCACAGTCAGCAAAAAGCAGGCATTTCCCCCCTCTCGCACTTCTGAGTTCAGGTCTTCTGAGAGCTTTAGCTTTGAAGAAATACACATAGATTAAGTTTAATGTTTATATCACAGTGTCATGGAGGTTGCATCCTGTTGCAGCCCACCTGAGCCTTGATTTCAAAACTTTTGTCTTCCCCAAGCTATACCTTGACCTTCAATTCTGGGCCCTGCATGTACCTCTAGGAAGAACAGATTCTTAATTCTTTTCTTGGCTACCTGGCACCTCCTGGCTTTTCTTCCAGGGCTAGTCTCTAGCAACAGCAACCCCTTGGCTCTTCCTCAGGTGGGTCTTGCCTCTCAGGGTAATGGATGTCCTATTTCTTCCAATATCAAATAAATGCATTCTGGGTCTGTCTGGCCCAGCAAAATAATTATAGCTTTTGCACTTGAGTTGAACCCAGAACAAGAAAGATTAATTCTTCTTCTTGATAATCTATGTCAGTATTCACCAAACACCAAGCTCAAGCCACTGTGAGGAAAGCTGAATCCTGCACTGTCAGAGCAGGAGGAAGACGTAGCCAGATTTTGGCATCATTAAACTGGTCAGCCAGGCTGCAGGACGTTACCAGCTGCTGTGTTAATCATTAATGAGGCAGACAGCGCCTGTTGCCTGCGTAGTGAACCAAACATTATGACTTGGGGTTTCATTTCATTTAAAATTAACTCACTGAATGAAGAATCCACCTCCAGCTTGTGAGAGACAGAGCTGTTGGCACCAAGAGGAGACTGGCAGGCCAGAAGCACAAAGGGAACTTAAAGTCTCTCACTGATAGGAAGCAACTGTGTGCAGACCGTGTCTTCTAATTCAACCCCATCTCTGTGTTCCCAAGCAGAGCCTCTGCCTCACCTCTTCTTTCTGCTGTGGCATGTGTGACGCCTCTCCAAATCACCCTTACTATGTCTTCAAATCTAGGAAAACTGGGAATACAGTCCTACTCTTTATTTGTGGATTGCATTTTCCTACTCAAGAAAGACAAATGCATTTTTTAAACTTTTACGTGTATATAAAAATTAACAAAACATTTTTATAATGCTTAAACACACACAAAGGTAGAGAGAATTACATAATGAACCATGATGAACCCATTATTCTCCTTCAGTAATTATCAACACTTTACTAATCTTGTTTCATCTATCTCCCTAAACTTGTTGCTTGCTTTGTTTTTCCTGGAATACTTTAAAGCAAAACAGAGCTATCATGCCATTCTACCCAAAAATTCTCTTGTATTGATCTCTAATTGATAAGAACATTAATATCTGTTTTTCTATGCATATACAACCACAATACCATTATTAGACCCAACAAAAATTAGCAACTGTTTATTAATACTGCCAAATAATGAGAACATATTCAAATTTTCCTCATGGTCTCAAACATGTCAGTTTATAATTGGTCGTTCTATTTAGGCTCTAAACAAGGTTTACACATGGCATTTGGTTGTTAGGTTTTATTTTATATAACACCCTCCTTTCCTTTCTCCACTTCTACACTATTTTCCAGGCCAGTTAGTAAAATCAGGTCATTTGTTCTCTAAAATGTGCTATGTTCTAAATCTGACTGACTGCTTCCTTATGGTGCTAGCATGTTCTTCTACCCTCTATGTTTCCTGTAAACTGAAAGTTAAAGCTGGATGTTTGACGGGGTTCAAGTTCAATTTTTTAAGTAAAAATCACTCATAGATAGTGCATTATACTGATGGCATCATGTCATGAGACACATGATGTTTGGTGTCCTATTTTTAGTGACACTAAGATTGATCAATGGGCTCAATAGTGTCAGATCTCTCCATTATAATGCTCCTCATTAATAGATTGTGCATCAATGGATTACTATCTCATTAAAAGTTGCACAATGGAAATTTTCTAAATCCACTATGACCTTTCCATCTATGAAGTGGAATTCTGTCAAGAAGGACCACCCTTATTCGACATTGATTTCCCTGAATATAGTTCTAGCAGAAAGGCAAGGGAACTGCTTAAGTCTTCCTGTTATTAGCCAATCTTCAGAGTAATAAGTTCTGCCCTAGAAATGCCCAATGGTGACCAAGGGTTTTTTAATATCAGTTTGAAGTCATGGGTTTTTTATATGTTCGAGTATTATGACATCTTTATATATCTCTATATGTAAAGATATTTCTTTTTAATGATCAATTTGCCCCAAGGTAAGCCTGTGGGAGTACCTTCGAGTTTGTTTCATTGTTCCTTGACATGACCCATTAGACTTTTTTTTTTGGCATATTATGGGGGTACAGATTTTAAGGTTTCAATAAATGCCCTATCCCCCCTCCCCCCACAAGTCTGAGTTTCCAGCATGACCATCCCCCAGATGGTGCACATCTCACTCATTATGTATGTATATACCCGCCCCCCCTCCCCCTCCCCCCTGCCCAATACCCTATTACTGTAGTACCTATGTGTCCACTTAGGTGCTGCTCAGTTAATACCAGTTTGCTGGTGAGTGTATGTGGTGCTTGTTTTTCCATTCTTGGGATATTTCACTTAGTAGTATGGGTTCCAGCTCTAACCAGGAAAATATAAGATGTGCTATATCACCATTGTTTCTTAGAGCTGAATAGTACTCCATGGTATACATATACCACATTTTATTAATCCA
>VSMD01061013.1:0-36605 GCA_008750895.1 Mirza zaza | reverse complement strand
CCCCCCTGCCCTCCCCCGGTGGCCCCGGGGGACAAGCCCGCACCCGCTCCTCAGTGTCAGATTTTCTGCGTCATTCCAGAGGACGGATGAGAGGAAGGAAAACTAACCCCAGGGTCTTCCCAGCGGAGGTTCGAGCCTCCAGCCTCTGCCCTGGGTCCTCCGGCAGAGACACCTGCCCCCGTACCCCCTTCCTCTCGAGACACGGGTTAGAGGAGACAGCCCCTTGTGGGGATGAGGGCACTGGCCTCTCTCAGGGGCTGCCGTCCGGCGCAGCCGCCCTGGACGTGGGACAAGCCCAGAGGCTGCTGCGGTTGTGCCGGTCGCACGCCGGGGTGGGGCCGGGCAGGACCCGCTGGGCTCCCGGCCTTGGAGTCTGGTTCTGTGTCAGAGACGGCCTCTGTCCTCCAGTCCGGTTGATGCGGACAGTTTCAGCGGGTCTTGTGGACGTCCGCTGCCGCCGTGGAAACGGTGTGCCATTGGAGGCTGCCACTCCTGTGCAGAAGTTTCCGGAATGCATGTCCCCTCCCCCCCATACATACCTGTGGTTGCCGGGCACCTTGCGGCCATGTTTTGCCCCCCCCCCCCCAGATCACAGGCCTTAGTCCACGATGCCATTCAGAGTGTGTGCTTCCTGCTCAATAGCCTAAAATTACATCCTTTCACGTTAATGAAGCCGCCCTGCAGCACGGAGGGCCGCTGAAAGGCTGTCTGAAATGTCAGCGCACAGTGGCCACTTGTGTTTCTGGCACTTTCTGATTACAAGTGGCTCCCCCCGCAAAGGCGTCTGCGATGGGCTGAGTGGCCCTGGGCAGCCTGCCTGCCTGGCCCCGGCGTGGTCGGGGTGACCGGGACCGAGCCGGGCAGGATCCACCTGTGCGGGGCAGCCGGGCCGCAGTGGCCCAGTCCCTGTGCCCCTGGTGGCCTCAGTCTGCAGATTTGCCCTCGGGAGGGGCGCGGGCGGGGTCCTCAGGTCAGAGCTTCGGAAAGTGACTCCCGTACGGGGTTTGGTGGAGCCGGCTTCGGGAGAGGGTTCTTGTTTTGAAGACCCAGCGTTAAGGTCTCCTAGGAGTCCGCTGGGTGCGGGTCACCGTGTATTGGGGTCGCCCCCAGCGCCCTGGGGGAGAGCAGGTGCAGGGTAAGACAGGACCTTGCAGGACCTGGGCAGCGGGTCCCGGTAGGAGAAGATTCGGAGGTCTGAACGGGCATCAGTACCGCAGGGCCACTGCGCGTCCTGCCCCTTCAGGGAGCAGCAACTCGTCATGTCACGGGGGTGAGAGCCGTCACTGCCGCTCCGACACGCTCTGCCCTGGCTCGCGCCCAGCAGCTTGTGGCACGGCCTCTGGTCAGGCTCCACGGGCAGCCACACGCCTGTCCCTGCAAAGAGCCTGCATTGGCTCCACTCACCCCGGGCGAGTGGCTGAGCTCCTGGGCGTGGCATTCGAGGCCCCTGGTGACCCGGCCTCTGCCCCTCCATGCCTCCTTCGCCACCTGCCTTTGGGAGCTCCAGTCCCCGCTGCTGGCGCCCCGCCCCTCCCACCACCCGCCTGTCCTGCCTTCTATTGATAATTATCTATTATTAATTGATAATTATCTTTTGATAGTTCCCGTGTGCTTTCTTGATTGCCTACTTGGAACATTCCGGTCCAGCTTTCAAGGTCCAGCTCAGACACCACCTCCTCCAGGGAGCCTTCCTGCTCCCCAGCTCTACGCAGAGCTCCCTGTCTGCCTCCTTTCATGCCTGTGTTTTAGTTATAAAACGTGCAGAGGGCAGTGTAATACGCCTCCACGCGTCCTGCACCCAGAGGAATAGACGTGGACGTTTGGCAGTTTGATCCAATCACTGTGTTAAGGGCAAAAACGTCACAGAGGCAATAGGCGCCGTCACGTGCCCTCTCTCTCCGGTCCCCAGGGCAAGCCCAGGCATAAACTGGTGGGCTACGGCCCCAGCTGTGCCCCCGCTGTACACACAAGCCACACGCAGTCCCGAGGTGCTGGCTTTATGCAGACGGTGCCCGGCTGCGTGTGACGTGGCCACTTGCGTTGTTCACCTGCAGCTGCGTCTTCAGGTGACTCCTGCGATTCTGGTTCGCTTTCGCTTGCTGCTGGGAGGTTTTCCGTCCTTGAGAACATTCTGGTCGATCTGTTCCCCTGGCTAGTGACAGTCTCGCTGTCCCCGCTTTCCTGGTCGCCGGGGCTGCCCCTGTCCTGTGCCCGTGCTGTGGGTCACCCTGGGTGTGTGCTCGGGGAAGCGTGGGCCTGCAGGCGTGGGCGGTCTCTTCCCACTTGACATGGTTGCCCCCCGCCAGCACTGTGGACTCTTCGTGGTTCCATCAGTGCCGCACGCATGCTGCCTCACTGTGCGCGTGCTGCCTCACTGTGCGCCTGCTGCCTCACTGTGCGTGTGCTGCCTCACTGTGCGCCTGCTGCCTCACTGTGCGCCTGCTGCCTCACTGTGCGTGTGCTGCCTCACTGTGTGCATGCTCCTCGCTGTGGCGTGGGTTGCTGACACACACGTGCAGGGACGCCTGTGCACAGCGCGAGGGGTGGTGGGGCCACCAGAACCACCACGTGCTGTTTCCGTGGGCTGCTCCTCAAACGCCTGTGCCGGGTGACCCCTGCCCGTCCTCTGTCCTGGTGACAGGGAGGGCCGTGCTGCTCCCTGCGCTGGAGGAGGAGGACAGCGATGCTTAGCGTGACCGGAGCCGGGAGGGGAGTGACATTCAAGTGCAGGTCATTCTGTTTCCCTGAGGCGTGTCGAGCCTTGTCGTAAACACACGTGGCCGGGGCGGCCAGCTGCCACGTGGGAGCAGGCAAGACTCTCCCTGGATTTTCACACAAACTCTCGGTAGCTCCTGATGGTCCCTCATGGCTGGGCTTGGGGTTGGTGGAGGCGTGATGTCGAGGGAGCGGGGACAGGGCCCTGTGAGGGGCTCGTGGTGGCGGCACCAGTGCGTGCAGCTGCCTCCCTCGCGCCGGCCGGTGATCAAGGAGGAGGCTGGATTTCATCTGTGAGTAATAAGCTGGCTTCGCGTGGCAGTAAAAGCGGTGCTTATGTTGCATTAATATTTATTAGCAGTTACTGATGTTGGAACTGGCTTGTTATCTTTGCCACACGTCACAGCAGTTCTGTGAAGATGCAAGGAGAAAATTGCGACTCGAGGAGCAGTCGAATCGCCACGCTCCGTGGCTGTGCCGCAGTGGCTCAGCCAGAAGAACTTCCGCTAGGCTGCGTGGAGGGGAGGGAGCAGGGCCGCCTTCCCCCGGGCGCCTCGCTTCCCCTCTCCCCTCACCTGGCCAGGCGGGGCCCACTCCTCACCTCCACAGCCCTGTGGACAGCAAAGGCTCCGGGTCCAGACGCACCTGCAGCCCCAGCAGTGGGGCCTCGGTGGTCCTCTCCCGCCCCAGGGCCTTGGCGGGCAAAGCCGCCGCCCCACTGGTTTTGGGTTTGGGGAGTCTGACCCCTCCTTCCACCCAGTGCTCAGGGGGCCTCCTGCCCGCCCAGCCGCTGCGCTGGCCCCTGGGTGCCCACTGCCTTCCACCCCCACAGGTGTGGAAATGGGGCGGGGAGAGCTAAGCAGCCTCGCACAGCTGGGGTCAGAGCCGGAACCTGAGCCCGCCTGCCCCGCCCCAGCTCCGATCCAGCCCTCAGAGCCCACGGCTGCGTCTACTGAAGACAGATTTTCCCAAAGCCACGTGCGCCTTCTGCCCTGGCTCGCAGGGCCTGCAGGGCGCCTTCTCCTCCTGCCGTCTCAGCCTCCCCAGGTTACCTGGTGGCCCCGGGACGCAGTTGATGCGGGAAGAATTTGACTTTTATGGCCCTTTTCCCCCTTATTAAAATGCTCAGAGCTGTAAATGTAGTACAGGGCTCGTTTATCTTGAAGAAGTGCGGCTATAAACTACCTGGTGTTCTCGGAACAGCCTCCAAGGCGATTGTGTTTGCTGGTGTCGATACTTTCCAGCGCAGGGCGGGAGGGTGAGCCCTCACCGGATGACATGTGGCTTCGGCTTGCTGATGAGCGTCGTGAGGAAGAGGAAGCATGTGCTCCTGGGCAGGCCTTGGAGCGCAGAGAGACGAATGGGGATTGGAGAAGCTGGCGTGGCATCGGCAGATGGACAGTTGGCGGAAGGTGGCCTTGGTGTTCTGGGGGAAACCCCTGCTCAGCCCCGATTGTAGCAAACTCCTCCCCAGCGCGTGGGGACTTTGGGCTCTGACTGCGAATTGTCCCGTCTTCCATGCTGGGGCTGTGGGCTCAGGGTGCAGAGCCTGTTCCTCCTGCCAGCCCGGCTCCGGGGGACCCCGTGCTTGAGGGCACCCAAGTCCCAGGCAGCGGCGCACACGCCAGCTGTAGGGTTGGGCTGGAGTCGGAAGCCGGGCGTGGTTATTCCGAGAACTCCCGGGGGAGCCGTTGTTCTGGATGGTACTTCCGCAGCGGGTGGTGTTTCCCTCATGGGAACTGAGTCGCGAGCACAGGTGGGGCAGGGCCCTCGCTGCCTCTCTCCCCCGCCTGCTCCCGGCTGTGTCTCCGGCAGCCTCCATCCGGCCTCCTCTCTGGGCTCTCTGCTCCTATCCCTCCCTGAGTGCGAGTTCTTGAAGTGGATGGACAGGACTCACCAGGGTCCCAAGTCAAGAGGGAGATGACCAGAGATGAAGGCTGGGAACCAGGGGCGCAGAGGTGAAGAAGTTCCCGGAAGAGAAGAATGCACGTGGAAATAGAGACGTGTGCGCCAAGTGGACAAACCCCAGAGAAACCGAGTCACGGTAACTCCAGACACAGATGCACAGAGACCCTCGACCCAGCAGGGACCATCCACAGGAGCAGCTTGGCACACGGAAGGAGACACATGGACTTGGAAACCTGCAGACCGCACGTGTCTGGAAGGGCCACCCAGGCCTTGCAGGCTGCGCCGCGTCCCGGGGCCTGTTTGGGGCGTCTTGGCCCAAAGGGAAGCCCCAGGGAGGCAGGGTCATGCCCGTTCTCTGGCTCCCCTGGGGTCTGCTGGCCGGCCCCACCCCTGCAGGCCACCCTGCACCCGGGGGCCTCATAACCCCGCTCTCTGCACCCACTGATGGGGACCCCACTGCAGGAAACTGCCCGAGCGAAGTGCCCACTTGGGCCTTCCGTGGCAGGACCTGCGGGGAGGAGGCAGGTTCCTCGGGGCCCGCGGTCCCCAGGTTGGTAGAATCACCTGGAACCTCTGCGGTCTGGGCTGGGGCCTGGAGGTCTGACGGTTGACCAGCTGGGTGGAGGCATCCGCCGGCAGGCCGGGGTCGGGGGAGGTCAGAGCCTTCCACTCGCATGGCTTCGTGGAAGTGGGGGGCACCGTGGGGGCGGAGCCCACGGTAATGGGGAGGAGCGTGTGCAGGTGGGCGAGCAGGCTCTGGGCCGTGCTCCAGGTGGGACTTCAATGCCGCCTGGCAAGCCATGTGGGCGGGGAACGGGGAACAGCATGGCGGACCGAAACGCTGCCTCGTAAGGCGACGGAATCCGTCCTTACTGTCTCTGCCTTGCCTGGGAAGCTCTTCCCCGACAAACGTCCAACGTGAGTTTCCAGTTAAATGCCGGTGTCTGGGCCCTGCGCAGAGAGGAGGCAGCCGGTGGGAAGGACACGGGCCTCTCAGGTTTGACCACGCGGGGCAGCCGGCAGAGCCGGGGACAGGAGCCACCCATCGTAGCAGAAGTGGCTCTGTGGCGTGTGGGGCCTGAGACCCCTGCTGTGTCATTTGAGGTGGACGATATTCATTCTGGGGGTGCCGAGACACTGGATAAGGGGAGAAATAGCAGATTTGTTGTGATATCGCTGACACACAATAAACTCGCACCTATTTAGACTGTACAGAGTAAGTCTGATGCGTGTGAAACCGTCCCCATGGTCGAGAGAGCGAACACATCCTTCATCCTAAAAGTGTCCTCCTGCCCTTTTGTGATCCCTTTCTCCCATCCCCCACCCACCTCCACGAACCCTCTGATCTATTTGCTGTCACTTTGGTTTGCATTTTTCAGAATTTTAGGTGACTGGCCTCTTGCAATATGTACCTCTTTTGCATCTGGCTTATTTTATTCCACAGCTTTATTTGTGATTCATCCGTGTTGTGTGTGTCAGTAGTTTGTTCCTTTGTGTTGCTGAGCAGTGGTCTGTCGTGTGGATGCACCACGGTTTGCTCATCCACGTGCCTGTTGGTGAACAATAGGCTGCACCCAGCTGAGGCTGTACCAGGTAGAGCTGCTAGAACATTCACTGACAGGGTTCTGCGTGAACCTTTGCTTTCGTTTCTCCTGGGTAATGCCTGGGGATAAAACGTCTGGATCTTCCGGTAAATGCCTCGATCTGCTTGGGCGGCTACCACAAAAATACCATGGGCTTGAGCAACAGAAATGAATGTCTCACAGTTCTGAAGGCTGCGAAGTCCAAGGTCAAGGCTGGTTCAGTTCCTGAGCAGGGCTCTCTGCCAGGTTTGCAGGTGGCAGCCTTCTTGTCGTGTCTGCCCACAGCAGAGAGGACGTCTGCTCTCTTGCACGGTGGAGCAGACTCTCTCGTGTGTCTTCTTACAAGAGCACTAAACGAGGGCTCCTCCCTCTTGACCTACTCACCTCCCAAAGGCACCATCTCCAAACACCATCACGTTGAGGGTTAGGGTTTCAACATGTGAATTTAGGGGAGAGGGGACACGAACACTCGGTCCATAGCAGTAAGTGAATGCTTAACTTTGTAAGAAGCTGCCAAACCGTCTTCCAAAGTGATCGTACCATTTTATGTTTGCCATAGCAGCGGATGAGCGCTCCAGTTGCTCTGCCTCCTCGCCAGTGCTGGCTGGCTTCGGTCAGTCTTTAACTTCAGCTGTCGAAATAGGTGTGAGGTTGTGTCTTGTGGGGTTTTAACGTGCATTTCCTTAATAACTGATTATGTTTAGCATCTTTTTATTTGCTTATTTGCCTTCAGTAGATCTTCCTCAGTGAAGCATCTGTTCAAATATTTTGTGCGTTTTTTAAATCGGGTTGTTTGTTTTTAGATTATTGAGTTTTGAGAGGTCTTTCATATGTTCCGGATACAAGTCTTTCGCCAGATGATTTGCATGTGTTTTTCCCCAGCGTGTGGCTGGTTTTTGTTTTCTGCTGACACTGTCTAACTTCAAGAGTTTTTTATTTTGTTGAAGCTCAAGTTTATTCGTTTGTTCCTGTGTGGCTTTGCTTTTGGTGTTCCGTCTAAGGCTCTCTTTGCTTGACCTGAAGTGAGTTGTCTATTTTTAAAAAATTACATGATACGAGGTATGGATCGAAGTTCTCTTTTGTTTTTAGTACGTGGGTATCTCCTCGTTTTAACACCATTTATGAAAAGATTATCCTTTTCCACTAAATTGAGTACTTTTTTAGCCGTTGCTAAAAATCAGTTGACCATCCACGTGTGAGTCTACTTTGGACTCTTCTTTCTGATCCATTGATCTGTTTGCACATCTTAACGCCAATACCACGCTGCCTTGCAATCATAGCTTTATGATAAGTCATAGAGACGGGTCACTTGATTGGAGCTAAGTTGTATAAGTCCTTCCCTTTGGTGGTGGTTTTTACTTGTTGCACAGTTATTTTGGTTATTCTAGGACCCTTATAATTCCATATGCATTTTAAAATCTTGTCAATTTCTATTTTTTAAAAAGCCCGCTGAGATTTTGATAGACATTGTATTAGGTCTGTAGATCAATTTGGGGAGAATCGAAATCTTAACAGTATTGAAGCTTCTGGTCCATGGTTATGGTATATCTCTTTCTTAAGTCTTTTAAAATTTCCCTCAGAAGTATTTCAGAGTTTTCAGCCTACAGGTCTGACACAGCTATTGTCAGATATATTCCTGAGTATTTCTTACTTGTATTTCTTGATGCTACTGCAAATGGCATTTTACATTTTTTCAAATTTCTGAATGTTGGTGGCTAGTGTATAGAAATACAATTGCTTTTTGTATATTATTCTTTTATCCTGCAACCTTGCTAAACTTATTTGTTCTAACAGCTTTTTTTTTTTTGCATCTGTTGAGATCAGCGTGTGGTTTTTCTTCTCTCGTGTGTTATCACGGTGCAAACAGCTCGTTCATGACAATACTATCCTTTTCCTAACTGTTGGAATTGGTCTGCTAACATTCTGTTAAGAAGTTTTGCGTCTGAGTTCTAGAGAGAACTTTGCTGGTTGCTGGCCACTGATGGTTTGGCTGGGTCTGGGTGAGGGGTGCCTCTCCCCACATCAGGCGGGCTTGTGGGGTACACACGTGGCTGTGCAGAACTGCTCCTTCATCAGGGCCGCAGTGGTGGTGGTTCCCACAGAAGAAGGCTTAGGCAAGCAGGCACTCCAAAACACACCCCCTGTGCTTGTGCCTGGGGTGCCTGAAGAGAGTCAACTCTTCTCCCCCCACCCCCAAACGCCCCCCCCCCCGCTGCTGGTGTGGGGGCTGGGGCTCAGGGCGCATGTCGGGGCACACTCAGCTCACTCCCCGCTACAGGTCCAATGGAGACATGTGTCAAGGGCCTGAAAAACGTTCCCACATTTTGACCCATGGGTCCCCGCTGCCAGACTCTTTCCTGGGAAATGCTCTGTGCTTTGGAAATGTCCACAAAGACGTTCAGCTCCGCAGGGAGCTGGGAAAGGATGAGGCTAGAACCCGAGTTTCTTTTTTTTTCTCCTCATTTTTTTATAACATTTTTTTTATTTCGGCATATTATGGGGGTACAGATTTTAAGGTTTCAATAAATGCCCTTTCTCCCCTCTCCCCCCACAAGTCTGAGTCTCCAGCATGACCACCCCCCAGATGGTGCACATCTCACTCATTATGTATGTATATACCCGCCCCCTCCCTCCTCCCCCCTGCCCAATACCCTATTACTGTAGTACCTATGTGCCCACTTAGGTGCTGCTCAGTTAATACCAGTTTGCTGGTGAGTATATGTGGTGCTTGTTTTTCCATTCTTGGGATACTTCACTTAGTAGTATGTAGAACCCGAGTTTCCAAGAGGAAGAGCTTAGCAGAGGAAATGCCGTCACATCTGCCGGATGTAGGGCGCCACAGCCGGGAGAGGAGCCATTCCTGAAGATTGCAGTGACGTCGGGAAATCCCATGTGTCCTTAAGTGAAAGTAGGAAAAACAGGTCGCAAAATTCTGTGTGTAAGCCATATAAAAAATTGACTTAAAAAAGAAAGCTGACGTACAACATACTCGTGATTGTTTTCTGGGCAATGCTATTCTTTTATTTTTCCCCCTCTAGTTTCCAAAATTTCTTGAATGAATATAAATTACTTTGGTGGATTTTTAAAAACCGTAAGTAAGAAAGGGAAGAGTAGAATTTGCTGTGTCTGCCGCCGCCGCCCTGCCAGCCAGGCTGGGGCCGGCCGTCCCAGCGCCCTCTGTCTTGCAGGCTTTGGGAGCCATCACTGCAGTGCCTGTCACGGGTCCTCAGGTCAGCTCCTTGCAGAGGTTGGCCGGGCAAGGAGCGGCAGTGCTACCTCAGGTAAGCAGCCTTCGGGCAGGGCCTGGGAGTCCGCCTGTCTGTCCCCGTGGTCTCTGTCCCCCCGCCCCTCCGCACTGAGGTTTGGGGCAGGCGCTGAGCCGGGTGGGACCCGCACACCCTCCGTCCCTCCATCCCTCCTGGCAACATCTTCCCCTCCTGCCGCCTCTGCCCCTTCTTCAGTGGGGACGTTTGGACCAGGTCTGGTTTTCCAGTGAGGAATCGTGAAGTCGGTTTGGTGGGCCATGACCAGAATTTTTTTTCTTAATGGAATAAACTAGGCTAGACTGAAAGAGAATGGAAATAACCAAGATGCATCCATGAGCATTGTTTCTTGAATAGTCTGTTTCTGTACGGGGTCACAGGTAACGTGTTTTTAACTCTGAGTCATGGTCAAAGAAGTTTGAGAAGCCCTGAACAAGGGGATTCGTTTTAGGAGCAGCGGCACAGACACTGGCCCAGGAGCCTGGTCCAAGTGCTGAGCGACCGCGCACCGCACTTGGGACCAGTCACGTCCAAAGGGCTAACGCAGGTGCCTGCTTCGTCCGTGCGTGGCCTGGTGCAGAGCAAACGCCTGGCGATTATTAACCAGTGCCCTTATTATCACTAGCTCAGCTTTGCCGAGCACCTGCCGTACACACCGTTCCTGGCCAAGGGCTGCCAGCTGCAGTGGCAAAGACGGCCCCTGCCTGTCCCGAGGCGTCAGGGCTGGACGCAGTCCCCCAGCTCGAGGGCGGTGGGTGAACGGCGGCTGCCCTGGGCTCCTCCGTGCGGCAGCTTTGCCCACGTCCCACCTGTGCCGAATCCCGTCCCTGCGAGCCTCAGGGTCTGGAGGGAGGGCGGACAAGGAAACAGATGCTGTGAATCCAGGGTGATGGGGCTGAGTCGGGAGGATTCGCAGGGCTGGTGGGGCCTCAGGAGGCCTGTTGCCCACTGGGGGCCATGGCGGGCTTCCTGCAGGAGGTGGTGCTTGAACCTGGCCTCAGGTGGGAGGGCAGGCCCCAGGAGAGAGCACCAGGAGGAGGGCGCAGGGTGAGAAACAGGCAGGCTGGTGGGGAGGCCCGAGTTGCAGGGCTGGCAGGGGCAGCCGGAGCAAGCAGCGAGGTGGAGAGGCCAGTGGGGGCTTTTGGGGGCCTCGGAGTCAGGCTCCCCCATCAGTGGGCAGCAGGGAGCTATGCAAGGCTTCTGAGCGAGGGAGGGCGTCAGGGAGGGGCTCTGCACTGCGCCCCCAGCCTTCCTCTCACCCTGCTGCCTGTGGGCTGCCGTCACCATGTGTCTCCCTGGCTGTCCCTTCCCCACCAGCTTGCTGGCCTCCAGCCCGGTCAGCTCGGGCCAAAAGGTGCCCAGTGCTCGCCCGGTCCGGCTGCCAGCTGTGGCTGTCACAGGAAGCTCGAGGGAGCGGAACAGGCAGCCTGTGATGGGAGCCGGCCTGACGGTGGCTGCCACAGACCCAGAGGCAGGAGAGAGGTGGGGAGGACCCCAGAGGCCTCCTGGCCCAGCACTGCACCATCTCCAGATAGAAAGGTAGAAAGATCACAAGCCCCAGGATCCCCAAATGTGTTCTCTGGGTTGGAAGCCCACACGTTTGGGCCAAACCCCAAGCCCCTGACTAAGTTTATCTTCAGTGTCCAGCATCTGCGATTCGGGCTGGCTCCCCCTCGCTCAGAGTCTGGTTGCTAGGGTTAGTGGCCGGGGTCAACCGGGACATGTAGGCAAACCCCAAAGGACCAGGGAGGCGCTGCAGGACGCAGAATGGCCGTCACCACGGCTGAGGTCCTCGCTGACCGCACAGGCAGCTGTGTACCCCATGCCGCCCTGTGCGGAGACAGGGACAGCAGTGCCCCAGCCAGTGCCTGCTGCAGCCAGCGGCCGGCAGGGCCCAGGAGATCCCGTCCGCGGTTTTCCAGGCTGGGCGTCAGCGTTGGCGTGGGGCTGGGAGCCTGGTGGCTGGGGCCACGGGCCCAGACCACTGGCGCCCAGGACAGAGCTGCAGGCTCAGCTGGACCACGCCATCCACCTTGCCCAGCCACAGAGAGGCCCCTGATGCCCAGAGGACAGGGCCCACTATGCCAGGGGACGGGAAGGGCCCAGTACAGAGGGCCAGCTCCACGCCAGGCACCGGAGGAGCTCGCAGACGGGGAGCCTGCCCGGCCAAGGGGCGGCTGTGCTTCTGAGAGCTGCCCAAGGTCACAGAGCCCCTCCCTCCACGTGTGTCCCTGGAGACGGGGTGGGGAGTGGGGCCAACAGGGCAGACAGGCCTGCAGGGGTCCTGGGCACAAGTGCCCCTGCCCTAAGTGCAGCATCGTCACTCTCCAGTAAGACCCTCCCCTCCAGGACTCAGCGAGCCCCTCTGTGGGCCAGGCCAGCGTCCCCACCCTCCGTGTGGTCACAGCAGGGCTCAAGTAGGGCGAGAAGGCAGATCATGTCCCTCCTCTAATCCCACGTCTCCTGTCTCTAAGGAGGTGGTGTTTGTGTAGAACTCCCAGGGTTGGCGTGGCCTTGTTTGGGGGCTGAGCTGTCCCTGGCTCAGCGGGCAGGGTCGACGCCGCCATGGTGACAGCATCTGCAGGAATGCCGGTGACAGCCCCTGGTCAGGGCACACTGACACTTCCTGTGCATTTTCCCACTTACTCCCAGTCCCAGGTGGGGCCCGTCACGCCAGGCACAGATGAGGGAGCTGGGCCTGGGGACATTCAGATGTGTCCCCAAGACCACCCAGGTCCCAGAGGAGCTGGGGTTGGCCCCAGGCAACTGGCCCAGGGCCCTGGCCTGAACCGCAGGACACTTGCACTGCTTCTATGTGGGCATGTTAGAACGTGACGTGCCAGTCACACGTGCACAGCTCACGTGTGTTCCATGGGTGCACAGTGGCAACCCCCATCAGAACAGGAAGCAGACCTGTGCAGGGCCCAGGGGCCCCGTGGTCCCTCCCGGCCCCTCCGGGCCCCTCCTGCCCCCTGGCCCAGGGCAGCGCTCTGCAGACTTCTGGGGCCAAAGGGAGCTTTGCTGCTCAACACTTTTTTTTTTTTTTTTTTTTTGAGACAGAGTCTCACTTTGTTGCCCAGGCTAGAGTGAGTGCCGTGGCATCAGCCTAGCTCACAGCAACCTCAAACTCCTGGGCTCAAGCAATCCTGCTGCCTCAGCCTCCCAAGTAGCTGGGACTACAGGCATGTGCCACCATGCCCGGCTAATTTTTTGTATATATATTAGTTGGCCAATTAATTTCTTTCTATTTATAGTAGAGATGGGGTCTCGCTCATTGCTCAGGCCGGTCTCGAACTCCTGAGCTCAAAGGATCCGCCCACCTCGGCCTCCCAGAGAGCTAGGATTACAGGCGTGAGCCATTGCGCCCGGCCTGCTGCTCAACACTTGATGTGCAAGGAGCCCCAGGCGGGGACTCCCCCTCCTGCCGGGGTGCTGCCCTCACCACGCTCCCCCTCCTGGTCCCCCCCTGGCTCTCTGAGCAGCGCCGAGGCACCCGGGCCCAGAGCGGCTCCTCTAGCGCCCCGTGGCCGGTCAGCCCAAGCCCTGGACGAGGGTCAGGTCAAGCTCTCGCCTGCTGTGAGGCCTTGGGGGCCCCAGGACCTTCCCCCGGCATCCCCTCACCTTGAACGTGGGCCGTCTCTGGGCCAGGTCTTGTCTGTCCTGCCTCCGGCCGGAGCCGCCCCTGCCTCGTGCCTGTCACCCGCCAACGCGTGCCCGTCTCTCTGACGCTGCGCCTGTCCCCTCCTCCCAGGTTAGGCCAAAGACTCTGATTCCAGACAGCCTCCCTGTCACCCCGGGCCGAGACCGGCCGCCTAAACAGCCCCCAGCCTTCCAGAAGGCCGCCGTGGTCAGCATCAAGAACCCCAGCCCTGCCCTGCCCACCGCCAACAACACCGTCAGCCATGTGCCAGCGCCCGGCGGCCAGCCCCAAGCCCTCGCCGAGCCCGCCGCCCTCGCCTCTCCCCTGAGCGGCGCCGGGGTGGCCTACGCCATCATCTCCACCTCCCCCAGCAATGCCGCCGCCATGGCCCCCAGCACCGCCGTGTCCGTGGTCAGCGACAGCATCAAGGTCCAGCCCCTCCTCTTCAGTGCCGACAACAAGGTGAGTGCCCGGCGGGCAGTGGGGGGGGGGGACTTGGAGCGCGTCGTCCAGGAGGCCCCGTGAGCGAGGCCCAGGCAGGATGCGTGACCGGTGGCAGGATGATCCAGGGCCAGAGGCATGAGTGGGGTGTGAGCAGGCGATTAGGGGAGGGCATCGCTGCACGGACAGACGGGTGCACCTGTGAGTAACAGGAAGTGTGGCTGAACACATGAATGCGAGGGGCTACGGAGTGATTGGTCAACGAATGAATTACATCATTGGAATAATTAGCCAATTAATAAAATGTGTGACAAAGCGAGGGCCTGGAAGAGGGACCCATATCGATCACCCTCCTCCATGGGTGGAGTCGGACAGTCAAGGGCGTTTTTTACACCCCGATGCCCAAATGCAAAACCTCCCGTGATTTCTTGCCAAGACTTAATACTAACACCAAGACCCTCTCCTGGTTTCCCTTGAGCTCCTCAGTGGTCGCAGGCCTTTGGGTCCACATGGTTACTCCCGTTTCCTCTCTTTGGCCTCTTTTCCTCGGTTCCCAATTTGGGGGTCCCCCGGGCCACCCCCTCTTGCTCCTGGCTGCCTTCCTCTCCCCCAGCCTTCCTCTCCCCCAGCCTGGATGTCGGTGCTCAGCGGTCATGTGACCTTACGTCACTGCCCATGGCGTGTTTCTGGATGTTGGGCTCCCGAGCCCTCCCACCTGCTGCTGGCGTCTTGAAGGTTCCCAAAGGCTGAGGAGTCCCCATGGGGCATGCTCAGGTGGCAGCGGTAGCCCAGGGTGGCGCCTGACCCACAGGGAGTGCTCAGCAGGTGTTTGAGGCGCATGCCCATGTCACCGCAGCCGCACCAGCACCCAGGGTTGGCGTTTCAGCACTTTGCTCGCTGAGCAGGTGCACACGGACGCCCTGCTGGTCACAGGGGAACACCTCTGGGTGTTATTACGGGTGAACGTTTTCCCCATACCGAGAAAGAAATCTGTCTCCTTATGTGTGGCTCCTTTGAGGATTCTCTTTGCCCTTTTTTTTCTATTGCAGATTTTAATGTTTTTGTTTCTATGAACATAAAAAGGGGCAGTTTTTTCCAGAGATGTTAGGGTTTTTAAAATGGGATACAAAGAAGAAGGAAGAGCTTCCCTTAAGCCAGAAAAAACTGGAATATATTTTCTCTTTGTGCTTAAGAACCTGAAATTCACAAGACAGCAACCACGTGTTATTTTTTTTGCTCTTTCTTTTGGAGACAGAGTCTCCCTCTGTTGCCTGGGCTAGAGTGCCGTGGCGTCAGCCTAGCTCATAGCAACCTCAAACTCCCGGGCTAAAGCAATCCTCCTGCCTCAGCCTCCCCAGTAGCTGGGACTACAAGAGTGAGCCACCATGCCTCACTAATTTTTCTGTTTTTAGTTGCCTGGCTTATTTCTTTCAATTTTTAGTAGAGACGGACAGGGTCTCATTCCTGCTCAGGCTGGTCTTGAACTCCTGACCTTGAGTGATCCTCCCGCCTCAGCTTCCCAGAGTGCTAGGGTTACAGGCATGAGCCACTACACCTGGCCTAATAACCACATGTTTTTAGGGGGGGAAAAAGTTCACTTAATGCCAGGTTTGGGCCAGACTCTGGCTGATGGATCCTGGTGAATTCCTTTTTCCTGGATCCTGGAAAAATAACGGTTCTTTCCAAGTTCTCTGTCCAAAAAAATGAAAGAAACAGAAGAGCAGATCGGGGGGACCTGGCCCTGGGAGAGCCTGGGCTGGGTGGGTGGGCTCCACACTTATTTTTAGTGTCAGGCCCTTTGAGCAGATGCCCCCTGTGCCCCAAGGATGGCTGGCTGGAATGGGGCTGCTGGGGGTGGGACAGGTGGGGCCTGGAGCCCACCCCCCTTCCCTACCCCACGGGCACGGCAGGGTCCCTCTCGCACAGTGGGAAAAACAAGGCCTCATCCCCACCTGCCTGCCCAGGTTGGGTTTGAGCGTCTAGTCCCAGTGGCCTCGGGGTTGGGTGGCAGTGCAGCCCCTTTGCCCTGCTGTGCGCCCTCTTGGCCTCAGCTGGCCTGTGCTGAGCGTGGGCGAAGGAGCCCAAGCTCTCTGTGGTTCTGAGTCCGAGCAGCCTCCAGGACACAGGTGTTGCCAAGGCTTTGCTGTGAGCAGGCGGAGGCTGGGGCACAGCGACCTCCCGAGGCCACTCAGCCGGCAGCCGTGGGCAGGGCTGGGAGCCAGGGCTTCCTGGTGCCAAGAACAGGCCGGCTTCTCCTGCAGACCCTCCTCGCGGCAGGAGGGGTGTCGGGCCGTGGGCGCAGCCTCCCTCCTCCGACCTGCCTGGCCCAGGTGTCACAGGCCCTGCCCACCCCACCTCCCTGCCACTGTCCCCTTCCCTCCACCCCTCCCCCGTCCCCGCCATTGCAGCCCTCCCCCCTCCCCCACGTCTTCCAGGTCATCATCATTCAGCCTCAAGTGCAGACACAGCCCGAGAGCACGGCGGAGTCTCGGCCACCCACAGAGGAGCCATCTCAGGGAGCTCAGGCCACCAAAAAGAAGAAGGATGACCGGCCCCCGCCCCAGGAGAACCCCGAGGTAGGGCGGGCCTCGCTGGTGGGCCTCACCTGGCCCTGCTCAGGCCGTGGCGGGTCTGGGGCCGCTGGAGGACATGGCGCTGTGCGGAGTAGGGACAGCCCCGCCGTGGGATGGTCCCCACAGCCACCACTCGGCCATGGCGCAGCAGGTGCTCCTTGGGGCCGGGACTCACCTGGCAGCCAAGCCTTGGCAGGTCCGTCCCGGGGAGGCCGGGTGTGGGCCGGGCGGCAGCGCGAGGCCCTAGTTCGCACGGATTCTAGAGCCACTAAGTCCCAGCACCGCCAGCGTCCGGCGCTGTGACCACGGGCAGCTCACTGCTGTTTCCTGTCTGTAAAATGGGAACGGGGAGGCCTCCTTCCCTCTGCCAGAAGGATTCGAGGACTCCACGAGCTCCTGGGGGGGCGCCTGGAGGGCACTGTCGGCTGCTGCACACCGTCCCGGGCCCGGCTGTGTCTCCTCCGTCCTGAGTTCCCGAGGGGATGGTGCTCCTGGGGCAACACATGGCCCTAATGCGGCCCTGCCCCTCCTCTCTGCCCCTGGCCGGTTCCGACTGCCTGGAGGTGGCCAGAGCAGGGCCCTGGGCACATTGCAAGTCAGCTGCCGCCTGGGGGGCACGGCAGGCACAGATGTCTCCTGATGGTGCCTGGAGAACTTTCTAGAAATTGCACATAACACCACCTTCTCCCAGAAGGAGGAGGGACAAACAGGCTTTTATGGACCCGTCCAAATACTCAGCGGGCTCGTGGCCACCTGCCCTGGGGGACGTGTGAGAGGCGGCAGCTGAGTCAAGGCCACTCTGGGCTGCGGCCGGCGTGTTACGGCTCAAATCCTCACATGGCTCGGACCTGCCTTGCCTCCTCCCCTCTGGGACCCTTCCCGCCTGGCGCCCTTTGCTCTCCCTCGTTCGTGCCGTGGGTCCCCTCGGGTGTCCTCCCTGACTTCCCTGTCCCCAGCAGGCTGCAGAGGCCCTGGGCTCCGCGCTCCCTGTCTGTGCGTGGGCCGCCGGGGCCAGAGGAGGCTGGTCGCCATCCACTCTCATCTCCCTGTGTCACCAAGCACGACTTGGAGGCTGCTCCCTGCCAGGCTCCGGGCCGAGGGCTGGGGACGCCCGGACGGGCAGATGTGGCCCTTGCCCTCGGGAAACTCACTTCTGTGGGCAGAGACCGGCCTGGCTGCAGACGCCTGTGACTTGTGTTAAAAAATACCAGGTGTGGCCGGGCGCGGTGACTCACACCTGTCATCCTAGCACTCTGGGAGGCCGAGGCGGGAGGATCCCTCAAGGTCAGGAGTTGGAAACCAGCCTGAGCAAGAGCGAGACCCCATTTCTACTAAAGATAGAAAGAAAATTAATTGGCCAACTAAAAATATATACAGAAAAACATTAGCCAGGCATGGTGGTGCATGCCTGTAGTCCCAGCTACTTGGGAGGCTGAGGCAGGAGGATCGCTTGAGCCCAGGAGTTGGAGGTTGCTGTGAGCTAGTCTGATGCCATGGCACTCTAGCTCGGACAAGTGATACTGTGTCTCAAAAAAACAATACAAAGTGTCATCAGAGACTAATGAATTAAGAGCTGCAGGAGGCGAGGGGAGAGGGACAGAGCCCTGTTTCCCGGGAAGGGCTGGGCACGGCTTTGCAGAGGAGGGTGTGGGCAGCAGAGACGGGGGGCAGGTAGGACGTCAGCAGAGCGCGAGAAGAGGGACGGCCCGTCAGCCGGAGTGTACGGCGCGGGCAAGCGCGTGGCAGTGGGAAGGAAGGCACAGAAAGTTCCACTGTCCTGTCAGGCCGCAGGTGGCGTAGGTGCCCGACGATGTCTAGACGTGGGGTTAAGACAGACGTCGGGACCTGGTCCTGGAAGACCCGAATGCAGGCTGCCGAGGTAGCGCTTCACTCCTTAGGTACTAGGGAGCTACGGAATGCCTTTGAGCAGTGGAGGGGCTTGATGGACTGTTCTTTGACGTGTCCAAAAAAGCCAGTAAAGTCAAAGAGCCACCAAACGAGGCAGCTTTGTCACCCACGTCTCCTCTGTGGGCCCAGGCCCAGCTGTCGGAAGAGAGGCGGTCAGTTCGGCACTCTCGCAAAGACCGAGCACCTGCTGTGTGCACGGTGGGGCCCTGCGCACAGCCCACGGCGCCCACGGACACCCTCCGTGCCCCCCTGGGGCTCAGCTACACCCTTCGCATTTGGGAAGGTTTTCTGGGCGGGTTCTCTTTGTTCTTTCAAAGTATATCTCAGTCAACCGTCGTGCATTTAAACAATTAGTACAATTATGGCTAACTGCATAATAAGCGTAAATATATGTGGCGACTTAAATAGAGTTTGCGATTGCAACACGTTCCTGGTGTAAAAATCCTTGTTAAAGTTTCTTTTAAAAGAGGACCAGGAAAAGTTGTGCTGCACAGGCCTGCCGGACTTGGAGCCTGCCGGTGACACGTCTGTGATAAGAGCACTTGAGCCAGAGCAGCGGCCGCCGGGGGCCCGGGGTCTGTGGGAAGGGCGTGGACTCGGGAAGTCGTGTGAATTGGCATCTGCCGGGCTCGGCCACAGCGCTGGTCCCAGGGTGCTGGCGAGTCCCGGACGCCTGTGCAGGGCGCGTGCGGGGGGCCAGCCCGGTTGCTGCCTGGAGCGGGGCTGGACGGCACAGTAGGCGTGGCAGAAGGGGACGTCACACGCGCCAGTGCCCCGGAGTGACCTGTGGGTGTCGTGGAAAGCACGTGTGAGGAACACAGGCGTGACAGCGGCCACCTAGAGGAGCATGTGCTGCCGGGTGGGCCACTCACAGGGAGCAGCCTCTGCACCGGGGGCTGTTGTCAGCCCACTGGACAGACGGGGACACTGAGGCCCGGACACAGTGGGCATCAGAGCTGGAGCTGCACCCAGGCCATCTGGCCTCGGCACCGGGGTCTGTGCTGCGCTGCCTTTTGTCAGGCTGACCGGGGGTCAGGTTTGGGGCCAGAGATGAACTGCTAAGGACAATCACAGAGAATCTCCTCCTTCCCTGATTGTCCCACTCCAAGCTCCCAGCTTTTCCTCCAAATAAAGATTACGGTTGTGAAAGGGTCCCTTTTACTAGACTTCCCAGGGGCCGTGAGGCTGGCCCCAGTTCCCATCAGGGCCACCCTACACTTCCAAGAGATTCCAGCAGGTCTGTGGATCGTGAGGCCATGTTATTGGCCCTGCATCCCTCTTTGCTTTGGCTGCTAGGGAGCTCACAGTCTATGCCTCACCTGTAACAATTGTATAGGGCTATGACGTGGCTTCATCTTATTTTCCTGAGTTTATTGTCCTTTCTGCTCTCTTTGGTGTTCGTTTTACGTTTCAGCGAGTTGTGTATACACACTACAAATCCTTTTCCCAGAGTGGATATTGGTAATGAATGCTCATCTCTCAGGTGTGTCCCACTCTTCCTATGGCCAAGGTCACAACCTCCATGGGGGACCGGTTCTGACGTCCTCTCGCGTGTGGCTGAGACTGTGCCGCTCGTTCCTGGAGGACACCCCCCGCTCGTCTGCTCGTCTGGGTCACAGCCAGTGAAGCCGGAGCCTCCCATGGCCCTGCCACGTTCCTGCACACCACTGTGCCCGAGGCGTGGCGGGGCGCCTGGCGCGCGGCTCGCCCGTGAAGCCCACGCAGCCACCGCAGGGGTGGGGTTGTGTCCCGCGGGGTGTGCAGACCACAGGCCAGAGCAGCCGGGCGACTCACTTGGGGTCACGGTGGGAACGTGACGGCTGAGCCCCGCGGGGCCTGCGCCTTCTGCTGCCCCACACGTGCCTGCTGATCTCGGCGGTGACAGTGACAGCCGTGGCAACAGACGGAAAACGAGGAGGGAAGAAAGCGGCTGGGGGTGGTGGGGCCTGGGGCGGGCGGCTGCGGGGGACGGAGGTTCTGGGGTGTCCCTGGCCTGGGCGTCTCTCGCAGGGACAGTGGAACAGCGGCGTGGGCCACGTTTCCACACGGGACAACTCGTGTCCGTGGCGCTCTACTGCATATGACACGCATGCACAAGCAGGCATTGTCCGAGCGCGGGGCAGTGACGCTCAGGGACAAGAGGCTACGGCGTCCGCGTCAGGCCCACGCCGCGGCCGAGCTCCGCAGCCAACTGTGGGCGACTTCAGGCAGCAGGCGGGAGCCACAAGGGCCACGTTACAGATGAGGAAACAGGCCCAGAGCAGACCACGCGCAGGGTCGCAGGGCCACGCGCTGAGCCCGGACAGATCCTGGCCCCTGGCCGAGGGCTCTTGCTGCTCCTCCCCGTCCCCGGGCCCACGGCCTTTGTTAGGACGGAGCTGCAACCTTTTCTGTGGCCACTCATCGTCCTGGCCTCGGGCAGCAGCTGACCAAGTCTGGCACCTCGCTGCCCCTGGCGGGGCCGTTGGGGCACGTGCCAGCCTCACAGGAGCCCCGGCGGTGGCCCAGCCCTGCGCCGCTCCGGGCAGCCCTGTCTACACGCGCACGCTCTCCCCCAACGCCCCGCCCGTCTCTCCCCTGGGCTCCCATGGTGGAACCCGGCTGGCCTCCCTGTGCCTGCTCACCCTGCTTCAGGGAGGTCACACTTTCCTGCATCTAGAAACATCTTTCTCAGATTCGGAAATAACCGAGTCGTTTTTCTTTCTGAGATCCATCAAAGCACGCGCGGGAATGGCTCTGAGTCCCCGCGTGAACGGACCCCCGCTCCAGACCCACAGCCACGGTGCGTAACACGTGGGCGGAGACAGTGGCGGCCCGGGCGGGCATCGCCATGTCCCGGGACACTGCGGCGAGCGGGACCGGGGCCCCGGGTTCGCGGGCTCCCGGCTCAGAGCTGGGCGAGGGGGAGCAGGAGGGAGGACAGGTCTCGCGGAGTCGCAGGGGTGCCCTGGGCGAGGGAGGAGTGGACCAGGAACGTCTGTCCGTGAGCCCCGCTGTGCCCCGGGCCGCAGCTGCGCCTGGGAGGGGCCGGCGCTGGGGCAGCCGCAGACCAGCTGCAAGGGAAGGGAGAGAAACACGGGAAAAGAGTTGTGCCCAAGTGAGTCTGGACAGAATCTGAAACACACGAGATCTAGCCCCAGAGGTGGCAATGAGTTCATCGACGTTTGGAGCGTGGATTTATTCAAGACGGACTTAATTTTGTGAAATACTCTAGCAACGGCTTTTAAATAAGTACGTTTAGGATGCTCAAAGAAGTAAAAAAAAAAACAAGTAATATCTAGAAATAAATAAGGAACGATAAAGCAAAAAAAAAATTGAAATGGAATAAGAGTAGATGAATATAAAAATGTGAAGATCTGATCATGAGAAACATGGTGATTGGGTAAAATTTTAAAATTGACTGGACGGCGTGCACAGCGGAAATTAGTGCTTTGGAATGGGCGCCGTGGGCGTGGCTCAGAGGTGCAGACATGCGAAGGAAGAGTCACGCAGGGGCAAGTAAGGACGCAAGGAAAGTGGGGGAACTTCCGCTTTCATCCCGTGGGGCTTCTGGCAGAAGAGAGAGGGTGAGGGGGGAAGCGTGGAGAGGCAGTGCTGGAAGAATGTTCTGGAATGGAAGAGCATCCGTTTGAGTTCTTAGAGCAAAATTCGACTCCATCTGTCAGGCAGGATTAATCAAAGTAAACCTAGGCGGCTAGAAACCTGTGTCAAAGGTAAGGAGAAAATCGTGAAAACTACCTGGGCGAACACAGAGATCACCCACAGGGGGCGACATGCGCTGCAGGTGTCTCTCAGCGCAGCAGCCAGAGACAGCTGGGCCGAACACCTGCTGCCGTCCCAGCGAGCGGCTTTGCAAGAGCAAGGGCGAGATAAAGACCTTTTACACATAGACAGACTGGGAGTTTTATCGCCCACAGGCCATCCTTACCAGACCTGTGCTTTTAGCAAGAAGACAAGGAGCCGGGCTGTTGGGTCTAAGAAATAACCGTTGAGTACAGAATCTGTTACATGACGGGTGAATTTGTTTGCGTACAGACTGCAAAAAATACTCAGGTTTGTTTTTCAAAATAGATGAAAGGAAAATTCTAGGCAACAGTAGCAAACTGGTTGGAGGGGAAGTCTTAGGGGGAGTTGGAACATGCCAAGGCCAGTGAGCGTGATGTCAAGATTAGGTGACCTTAGACTTCGTTAGAAAAATGTGTGGTTGAGGAGATATGCTCAGAACATTTAGCCTAATCAGGAAAAAGAATAAAATGCCGTCTATAATTTCTAAATCAGCAGAGGAAAAAAAGGGAGTGTGGGACTTTTTTTTCCCAAGAAGACAGGCAATGAGGAAAAAAGAAAAAAAAGATGAAAAACTGAAAATACAAAATGAAATGGAGGAAATAAGTCCAAATATCTCTAACCATAATAAATGCAAATGAGATAAGTTTCTACTCTTTTTTCTTTTTCTTTTTTGAGGCAGAGTCTCACTTTGTTGCCCGGGCTAGAGTGAGTGCCATGGCATCAGCCTAGCTCACAGCAACCTCGAACTCCTGGGCTCAAGCGATCCTCCTGCCTCAGCCTCCCGAGTAGCTGGGGCTACAGGCATGCGCCACCATGCCCGGCTAATTTTTTGTGTATATATTTTTAGTTGGTCAATTAATTTCTCTCTATTTTTAGTAGAGACGGGGTCTCAGGCTGGTTTTGAGCTCCTGACCTCGAGCAATCCACCCGCCTCAGCATCTCAGAGTGCTAGGATTACAGGCATGAAGCCACCGTGCCCGGCCAGTTTCTACTCTTAAATAAGGAAATGAAAACAAGACTTAAAAACAACAAAATCCAGTTGTATGTTGCTTTTGTAAGAGACATGCCTAAATAGCCACAGAACGGCTGAGAGGAGAGGAATGGACAGCTGTATTAATGTAAATACTAAAGGAACATCTGTCGAGGTAATCGACAGTCACAAACGTACGTGCCCCGTAACGGCACAGCTTTGAGAGGTGTAGCCAGAGAGCAGGATTGCAAGGCAAATATGACAGATCCACAAAACAGAGCTTTGAACACAACGTGTCAGAAAGAAACGACCACGCAGGGCAGAAAGCCCCGGCTGAGCTTCCAGTCCGGACGAGGCAACGTGTAAGAATGAAACTGCCCTGCCCCCCCGCAGACTGATACTGAGCCACAGAAATTTGTTTTTTTTTTTTCATTTTGTGAGTTTCAAACTAGAGCAAAGAATGCTCAGACTGGGCGGTGCGTGTCAGGCTGTCAGAGGCGGGAGTTCAGAGCCTCGCGGGAGGAGGGCGGTGCAGGAAGCAGTGGCGAGGAAGGGTGTGGGCGCCTACCTCGGGGGCCCCGGGGGGCTGCAGGTGGCAGAAAACGGCGGTGTGCGCTCCCAGAAGAGCTGAAGGGCATCTCCAGGTGCAGAAGGTGAGCCGGACTCGAGTTGGACCGGGCTGGGTCAGGCAAAAGCTGGGACCACGAGAATGTCGAGAGCGCGTGCAGGAAGAGCCCGTGTCTGCGCTGGCAGGTCTCAGAAGGCACTGGCCGGAACGCGCCTCCTGGGGGCGCTGCAGCTGCGGTCCGCGAAGCTTCCAGGCACAGGGAAGGCGCAGAAACCCTCCTGGACCTCGCCGGAGGGGCAGGGGAGGCCGGGTGGAACGGAGAATCCCGCCGAGGCACCGCGTTTGGAGAGGGGAGTCAGTTCACGTGGCAGGAGCAGGGGGGGCCTTTGAGTTCCCTCTGGAGGCCAGGGCAGTTAGACCCTCTCCCCGCAGGCTGCAAATAGCCGGTCCAGGAAAGTTCAGCTCATTGAATTATGTTTAACAGAAAAACTGGATCTGGCATAACATCAAAATAAAAGATGCCATAAGGAAAAATGCAGGAAGGAGAAGCAATTTCTACCATGGGATAAAGAATACTCACTAGAGAAAATATCTGATATTCTACTATGCATTTTTTTAAAAACTACTTAAACGATCGTCGCTAAGAAGGAAACCACAGAGCTGAAACGCAAGGGTTTGGGAAAGAGATGAATAAGCAAAGGGCTGGAGGGAACGAAACAGGAGCAGGAGCCACTTGGGAAAACGGTAACGAAACCACACCGAGGCAGGTGCGTAGCCGATGAGCACGGCCACCGTGGACATGGCGGAAGATGCAGTCGGGGACAGGAGAGGCAGAAGCGAGAAAAGAGCACAAAGTTTTAAAATCAGTGAGTTTTTAGGTTGTAGAAAGTGGAAACCTACAGGAGACACAGCAAAGCAGACACAACAGACGTATAATGGGAGGCTCCGATGGGGGAAACCAGAACAGGGGAGCAGCGTGCGTGCAACGGAGCAGCAAAACTTTCCCGTGACGTCCTGCGCTGAGGCAGGCAGAGGGCTCCTGCTTCCTGTCTGCACACGGACGTGGGGAAGAGGGGATGGAGGGATGGGAAGATGGCGGTGTGGGGAAGTAGGCCCAGAGCACGGTCTCCACGCTCCTGGCGCTCTCCCAGCTCAGCTCCCCGTCAGCCCAGCGCGACAATGGCTGCCAGCTGCGCGGGCGTCTTGGAGTCCCCGCCGCCGTCCAGGTAGCTGCAGGGCCCAGCTTGGAGGAACGCTGGGCTGGATATAAAACCCCGGCTCCTCCTCCCTTCCCCGTCACCCTGCAGATGTCGCTCTGCCGCAGGGCGAGCTGAGCGCAGCTGCGGAAAGGCCAGGTGTTCTAACCAGGTGGTCGCTGCCGGGCAACCCCGAATTCCCAGTCAGGCAGCGCCACGGCCGCGGCCACTGTGCTGGCCTCGCGTCCCTGGGACCGTGCGTCCGGCAGCGCTGGATTTGATGGACTGCGGTGTTGGTGGTGTGGCGATGCTTCGCTTTTAAAAACACAACTCATGAGAAATGTCCTGAAACAAGAGAATGACCTTAACCCACCTTTGAAAGGACACGCCGGGAACGGGAGACATGAGGTGTGTCCCTGGGGAGGGTGTTGGACACGGAGGCCCACCCGGGAAAGCTGCCACTGGTGGGAACGGGGGAATCCTGTAGGCGTCAGGCAGAACACAATAGAGTCGCCTCAGAGGGCGGCTGGTAAAAGCCGGCATCGGCCTTTCCGAGGCTGCGCTCAGCTCGCCGTGCGGCAGAGGGACATCTGCAGGGTGGCGGGGAAGGGAGGAGGAGCCGGGGTTTTATACCCAGCCCAGCGTTCCTCCAAGATGAAAGGCTACAGGTGGAATTTGCCGTCTGCCAGGAGCTCTGGCAGCGTTGCTTCCCGAGGCATTCATGAGACACTACCAGGGGCCAACCCCAGACGCCCGAGGGACAGCCAGGGAGACCTTGGTACCAAGGTGAGCTTGGAACCTGGGTGAGCTCCAGGTATATTTAAGCGCAGAGTAAAACGGAAACAGGATAATGATGTCAAAGTAGAATTTAAATATCGTGTGTTCCAACAACATGAAAGACTTGCCTAAGTAAAACTGAGAGTGAGGAGGGAAAGACGGCGGGAGATGCAGTGAGCGAGCGCTCGGATTGTCACGTCTCTAGCAGCCGAGATGCTGAACGAATCGGAGAATATCATTTAAAGCTGACAAATGAAGGAGAACTATTTTTAACGCTGTAGAAGTAAAAATCGGAAAGGCGTAAAGCAGTATTCGCGATGATCTAAAAAATCCAAAAGAATTGATTTAAAAAAAACCCAAAAACCTACTACAGACAGAGAATTCGGCATGGTGGCCAGGTGTGAAATTAACGTACAGACGTCACTGATCTTCGTAGAAACGCCTGGCAGCCTGTGAGGAGCTTTATATACATCTCAATTTACGACAGCAGCAAACAGGTTAAGTGCCCAGAAATAAACACCATAGAAATTCAATACCTGTTTGAGGAAAAATTTTAAATCCCTTAAGACAAGAAAGAAAGAAAACAAGACCAGACAGTCACATCCCAGGTTTGAACAGGAAAATTTAATGATATAAAATTGTCATTATGCCCTAAGTTAATTTATAATGTTAACATCCCAGCAAGTCTCCCAAGTGATGCTCGTGTTCTCAGAACTACGCAAGATGGTTTCTAAATTTCACATGAAAAAATGAGCAGGAGGAGCCAGGGAAACTCTAAGGATCGGCGCGAAGGGATTCTTATCCTTCCAGGCCTGAAAATACACCACCAAGTACGGCAGCGGCTCCCAGAGACGCAGATTTAACCCTTTGCACTCAGATGTCAAGTGTGACTCAACACGGTTAGCAAAAATTATAGAGATTAAAATTATTCTTTGAATGTATCAATAATTTGAAATATAAAAAAATCCAAATAAGTTTGTATGAAAAGAAACTCCAGTTTTTTATTCTACTACTGCGCTTTGTAAAATATGGGGTATTTAAAAAAATTAGGCCGGGCGCGGTGGCTCACGCCTGTAATCCTAGCTCTCTGGGAGGCCGAGGCGGGCGGATTGCTCGAGGTCAGGAGTTCGAAACCAGCCTGAGCAAGAGGGAGACCCCCGTCTCTACTATAAATAGAAAGAAATTAATTGGCCAACTAATATATATAGAAAAAAAAATTAGCCGAGCATGGTGGCACATGCCTGTAGTCCCAGCTACTCGGGAGGCTGAGGCAGTAGGATTGCTTGAGCCCAGGAGTTTGAGGTTGCTGTGAGCTAGGCTGACGCCACGGCACTCACTCTAGCCTGGGCAACAAAGCCAGACTCTGTCTCAAAAAAGAAAAAAAAAAAAATTAAATCCTGGGTAGAATAAAGGAATCGAGAAAAAAGCGAGTGCAAAGGGTTAAGGAACAAAATAGAGGACCCAGAAATAGACCCAAATATATATGTGATAATTTAGTGTATGATTAAAGTGGCTCCTTCAATCAGTGAACAGTAGAACGATGGAGTTTTCCATCCGTGTTGTGAACTAATGGCATTGGCACAAATGGGTAGCCACACAGAAAAAAAAGAATCCACACTACACCCCGTGTACACCAGGATAAACTCCAAATGGACCCAGAATTTAAGTGTAAAAAGTAAAACTGTAAGTACTAAAATAAAACAAATTACTTTATAACCTTAGAGTCTCTAGCCAGGTTTTAAGAATCCAAACACTGCAAAAGAAAACACTGATAAATTTTACAACATATATATATATGTGTGTGTATATATATATATATACATTTTTAAATCTACGTGACCACAAAACCAAACAGCCCAGCCTCCCGCAGCCTGATGCCCCACCCCGACAGCATGAGCTGCGCACGGTGGCTCCTCCCAAAGGTGCAGTAAGATTTGGGGAGGGGATTGCTTCACGGTGGAGAGACCTGGCACACGCATCTCAGCCGGTGACCAGGGTCAGTGCCAACAGCCAGGAGTCAGGTTGGTGGCCTGTGTCCTTGACGTGACATGATAAGAAGGCACCTTGCCTCTGCAGTCCTCCCCCAGACCACAGCCCCGTCCACTCGAGAGAGAAACACCAGACAATCCCCGCTGAGGACAGTCCTCAGACCCCCTGACCAGGACTGCTCACCCTGCCCAGGTCATGGAAAACAAGGGGGTCTGGGACACTCTCACAGCCAGGAGCCTAAGGACACGTGGCAACAAAATGTCACGTGGGGTCCTGAGTCAGAAAAAGGATGTCAGATAAAAATGAAGGAAATCCAAATAATGTATAGGTTTTAGTTAATAAGTATGCAGTCGGTATTGATTCTTTAGCTGTGACTACTGTCCCATAGTTAACAGCAGAACTGGGTGAATTCGTCTTGCAACTTCCCTGCAAATCTAAAACTGCTCTAAAATAAATAAGCCAGCCATGTACGTCCAAAGATAAAAACATAAACTGGGAAAATAACACCTGCAAGTCAAACCACAGTCGAAGAAATGGGATCAATTCAGTACGTGTCCATCGAGCACCTGCTCTGTGCCGGGTGCCGTGTTAGGCAGTGGGGTGGTCCTCTTCGGTGCAGTGGCCGCAGGACTCGAGGTTCTCTTTCAAGGTCCGCAGGAGAGTCCCACTCGGTCACCTGCAAGGGTCATATTTAACAACCTATCTCAGGACTGGCCCTGTCACCTCTGTTGTGTGACATAACCTGATCCCGCGGCATTCTGTGGCCTGCCCATATCCAAGGGACCAGGATTACGGGGCGGCTACACCAAGCAGTGGGGTCTCGGGCCAGTGTGAAACTCTCCCTCCCTCCCGTCACAAAGAATGTCGAGTGGGCAAAGCCACAGTGAGCTCTGCACACGGCGCAGTAGCATGACCTTTTCCCCGAGCACTGTCTTATCTAGGTGTGCATCCACAAGTGGTGAGAGTGTGTGCGTGTGTATAAAATCCAAGGGAACAGTAATTAGGAAACTCCGGAGAAGGATTGCCGTTGGGGAAGGGGGAAAGGAACGAAAAGACACGTTTCAGGTTTTGAGTTCTTAGTTGGTTCGTGGGTGACCAGTTTATTATTAAATAAACAAAACCGAGCCACGAAAGGCCTGACGATGCGAGTGTGTTGTGAACCAGCGATTGTGATTGGCCCAACTGTGTGTGCCCATTAGGTCTTTAAAGTGTGTTTGAAAAGCGTATTTATCCAGCGTTTCTGGGGAGCCCTCTAAACGGAGCTGTGGGTGGTCTCTGACTGGGGGTCCGACGATCTCCTGGGGTTTCTTAGAAACTGACTTGGCCTCTGGAGTTGGGGGGCCTTAGCGGTTGGGTCACCCACGAGGTCTAGCCCTCCACCTGCCGCAGGAATGAATATCTGTGGTGTGCATGCGCGGATGCACGTGGGAGACTGTGTTGACACTTCTCTGTTTCCTTCCCTCAGAAAATCGCCTTCATGGTAGCGCTAGGCCTGGTTACAACAGAACACTTGGAAGGTAAGCACCCAACGTGCCAGGCGGGGCCGGGGCTGGCCCAAAAGGACAGGTGGGGCCGGGCGCGATGGTGAGAGACTGGGGCTTTGGCAGCATGCAGCAGTCCTTGGTGGTGGAGTGTGGCATCGTGTGGCTGCAGGGGCTCTCAGGATGTCCCCGGTCAGATGGCAGCATCCAGGTGTGAACCACCTCTGGGCATCTGCCCCAGGTGCCAGGGATTGGTTGGTTGTCATCAAAAACAAACAAGACAGAGAAACCCACCACACCCTCCCTGGCTCCATGGCTGCATGGAACCCATTGTGGCACTTTCTTTTTTTCTTTTTTTTTTTTTGAGACAGAGTCTCACTCTGTTGCCCGGGCTAGAGTACCGTGGCATCAGCCTCGCTCACAGCAACCTCAAACTCCTGGGCTCAAGCGATCCTCCTGCCTCAGCCTCCCAAGTAGCTGGGACTACAGGCATGTGCCACCATGCCCGGATAATTTTTTCTCTGTATATTAGTTGGCCAATTAATTTCTTTCTATTTATAGTAGAGACGGGGTCTCGCTCTTGCTCAGGCTGGTTTCAAGCTACTGACCTCGAGCGATCCACCCGCCTCGGCCTCCCAGAGAGCTAGGATTACAGGCGTGAGCCACCGTGCCCGGCCCATCATGGCACTTTCTTGTTTGCGTGGAGGGACCCTGGGGGTGCCCCCTCCTCACACTGGAGGCAGCTCAGTGAAGTAACAAGAGGCAGACTGCCCACTTTGGCCATTTCCTAACCACTCAAGCGTGGGCAAGTTACCTAATTTCTGTGGGCCTTGGGTTCTTAATCTGTAAAACGGATAATATCCGAACCTTCCTTGTGGGATTGTTATAAAGCGTCCAGAGCAGGGCCGTGTCCCCAGGTGAGCATGGCGTGAGTGTGATGAGCTGCTACCTCCCTACCGTCAGGCTGGCTTGTGGACTGGACGTCTGCCACCAGACGTGGCCTCATGCAGGTGGAGGGTGCCTGGGAGCTGACGCACCTGGTCTCCCGGGGAGCCGACTCACCTGGTCTCCCGGGGAGCCGGGGCCTCACGCTGCCGTGCAGCCAGGACAGCGTCTGACCAGGGGCCTCTGCTGTCCCAAGACACAGCCATGAGCCAGATGACGACACACCATGGGGGACCCCGTGCTGAGAGTGGGTCCCTGGGTTCTGGGAATCTGCCATCCTCCCCCGATCCATGGTTCAGCCCGAGGTCACCCGGCTGCCCTGCCGTGGCATGGGTGATTCCTGGAGGCCCCGGGCCACCGTGTGGCACAGTGCTGGACAGATAGGCTTCAGAGCAGGAGGGGACGGTGGTGCCGGGGGCTGGTGAGGGGGTAGTGTGGGGGGTAGTGTCTAGTAACCACTGTGTCTACGTCTTTCTAGAAATACAGAGCAAGCGACAAGAGCGGAAGAGAAGAAGCACAGCCAACCCTGCCTACAGCGGCCTCCTGGAGACTGAGGTGGGGAGCCACCAGCCGTGCCACCGAGGGGGGAGCGCTCGAGTGCGCAGCCTCCAGGGGGTCCCTGCCCCCCCCCCCCCCGCTTTCTTTCCTAATTGCCTCCCTCGTCCCCTCCTGGCAGCGGGGCTCAGGACTGACTGTCAGTAGTCTCTTCCCCTGCGGAGTTCAGAATCTACCGATAGAAGGTGCAGAGGATGAAAATGTCAGTCGTGTCCCTAAATCGAGCTGCTCCAGGGAGCGTGTGTTAGATGTGTACACACTGGCCTCCTGGCTCTTCACCCTGACGGGACAGGCGAGCCCTGTCACAAGCAGGGCTGGACACCCAGGCTCGTCTAGAGCCTGTCCGGTCAGCTCAGGACGTGCACGGCGTGGAGCAGGCTGGCCCCAGACAGAGAGGCACAGAAGGGGCTGGGCTGGGCTGGGCTAGGAGTGGCCGGTTCCTTCCCCTGCACGCCCATTTGGGGCGTCCATCCCCGAGGAAGGGGGAGGGGGCAGCCATGACTCTAGCTGAAGTCCCTCGGTGTGGAGCCAGGGGGCCGATGCCGTGCCTGCTGACGCTCCCGCTGCGATTTGGCTGAGCCTGCGGTCCCCTGCGTGTGCTCCCACCCCTGCCTCCTCGTGTGCCCCCGGGGCTGCTGGTGGGCAGCGTGCTGACCCCCCCACCACAGGTCTGACACAAGCAGAATGGGGCGTCAACAGTTAACCTCCAAGGCAAGAAATTCCCTGATCCAGGCGCCATCCCAAACCGTGTGCCATCCCCACTGTCCGCGGCAGCCCGACAGGTGGTGACCAAGACAGTCCAGTAACTCAGGGCTGGGACTTGGACATGCCTGAGCACCCGGGCCTCCCGCTGGCACGTTCCCGGAGAGAAAGCGAGTCGGGAACGAAATCTTCCTGCCCTGGTTAATTGAAGGCCAGCATTCCAGCGTCACCTCCCTACAAGCCAGCTCTGTGGAGGCCATCGGGGCATTTTTCTCAGAGGCTCGGGGCTCTTGTAGGGGCAGCACCCTGGAATCTTCCCTGGGAAGGAGGCCGTTTCCTTAGGGCCCTGAAGTCCAAAGCCTGGGACGGTTGTCCTGGGTGACACCGTGCCCAGAGGCCAGTGCGTGGCACGGTCCAGACTCGGGCTGTAAGATCTGGAGGGAGGATGAAGAAGATGCTGTTTCACCTCCCCAGGATGTTGGTCAGCCTGGGCCAGTGGCTCAGAATCTGTGAACTTGAACTTGAACTCAACCGGGACGGATGGTCTCCCGTGGAGCGGTGGCCAGTTCCAGCCCTCCGACTGCCCTGTCCTGGCAGAGGCCCACCCACGGGCATCTTCTGGCTTCGTCAGCCTTTCCCCACCTTCCCTCCGCGTCCATCCCCCTGCTGCTGTCCCGAGAGCACGCTCCATGTTGGCAGCTTCGTGCCGTTCACCACCTCCTTGACCTTCTGAGCAAGGCTTGTCCCCAAACTGGGATCTTGCCTAAGAATTCCATCGAGTTTTTTCTCACCCTCTACCCAAGGAAATGGCATGTTCTCTGTACACATTTAGGGCCTCGTTCCGTTTGATTTGTTCGTTAATGAAACTGCCCCACTGCTTTGTGGGCGGGTGGGGCATCACCCTCGTCCGCGCCAGGGCCAGAGACCACCTGTGCAAGTCAACTCAAGGCCCCGTGACCTTGGGCCTTGGACGAGCACGTAACCCCAGAGGGACCCTTCCCCGGGTCCCTGTCTTGGACCTGAACACAGCCTGAACACTTCAAGAGAGATGGTTTTACGTCCAGTCACACAATTCTAGAACCATCTTCCTGGCACAGCCAAAGCCACTTCGAACCCCCAAGGTCTGAACCGGCGTGGCCTGTGGTTGCCACAGGACTAAAGCCGCCCTTCTGGAATGAACCAGAAACCGTCATCTGCATGTGATGCTTTGGACCACATGCCAAGAGGTGTACTCTTAGGGAGTGCATCTGCGATGGTCCCCTCTCCCCACCGGGCTGCGGACCCTGTGGAGGAAGATGCAGGAGACAGACGGAGAACGTAACGTCAGCTTTGTCGCTGGTTCGCCCACCTCGGGACTCGCTAGCGTGTCCTTCCCGGAGTGAAGCCAGGGGAGCAGAGGTCGCCGTCCTCGGCATCCAGCAGCACAGGCCTTTGCTGACTCCCCTCCCTGCCCCTGCATCCCTGGGCCCTGCCTGGTGTTTGTCCCTGTCTCTGCCTCTGGCAGGGGCGCCCGGCTGCAGTCTGGCGCCCGGGCACGGAACCCGCCTTGGGTTGGGTGCTGGGTCAGGCTGGCCGAGCTGAGAGACTCCGGATGACGGGGTGTGTTGTTTGTTTTCTGTCCCCTGCAGAGGAAACGGCTGGCCTCCAACTATCTCAACAACCCCCTGTTCCTCACAGCGAGAGGTAAGCACCAGCCATGGCCCGTGGCTTCGGCACCAGCCATGGCCCGTGGCTTCGGCCACAGCCGCTCCAGGGCCGGGGCAGAGTTGGCTCTGGCTGGTCCTGCACCCCTGGGCCTGGGCAGGGCTGGGCCCACCCGGCACGGGACTGACCTGGGTGGAGGGAGAGGAAGCTGTGCTGGGAGGAGCCTCCTGCCTCCCCGCTCCTCCTCAAACCTCCATCTGCAGCCTGGGCCAGAGGTCTGGGCGTGGGCTGCGTGCGTGGCCCGCCCAGGGGCTGCCTGCCCTCCAGACAGCCCTGGGGAGCCTCTCTTCTCCCCGACATGCGGGCAGTTCTAGAACCTCCAGGCCTGGGCTGGAGGTTCTCGGCCCACGTCTCGCCACCCCGTGTCCCCACTCCGGGCACTGAGAGAGCACGGGCTGGACTTGGGAGTCCTGGGCTGGCAGCCCGGCACTGCCTCTGACTCCCTGTGTGGCCAGGGCTAGGTCTCCCCCTCTGGGCCTGGGCCCTTTCTGTACGACAAGGCGTTGGGCCAGATCTTCAGCAAGGCCCTCAGCTCTGCAGGCTGGCCTGGCCTGAGGCCTCCCTCCGAGTTTGCTAGGCCCTCCCTGCTCTGCCAGCCTCGCCCGTTGCAAGGCTCGGGCAGCCACATCCGTGAGCACAGCCAGCAGCAGGAAGCCATTTGTTCTTTACTGCCGGCTTCTCGGGATTCTGTGTAGCTTTCAACAAGTCCCGTACCTCCCTAGGCCTTGGTTTGCTGATCTATAAAATGGTCTGTAGCCACCTGCTTCTCAGCGGGGACAGTGACGGGGGGAGCATGACAGCACCTGGTGAGCTGTCAGTTACTGTGCAGACACAGAACCTGCTCTTCCCAGTGGATGGCATTGGACGGGTCTGACCCAGAACCTGAACGGAAAATCATTCTTGTGATCATTAAAATAAATAGTTTGACATCATTTACTAGCATGAGAGTGGTTGTAGCTCAAAAAGAGTTGAAAATAAGTCAACTTTGACAGGGTCCCTGGCGTGATGGTTCCCTCCACTGGGCAGCTCATTGCCACCATGTGAGCTCATAGGCCTCAGAAGAGCTGTTCCCAGGGCAGAGACCCATACTCCCATCATGCTCTGGGGTGACACCCAAGGTGTCATGGGAACTTGTGGGATTCACATCATGCTCTCAGGTAAAAACCAGGCATCACTGGGGCCTTGAGATACTCCCATCATGCCCTGGGGTGAGAACTCAGGCAGAGTTCTCAGGAAAACTCAGGCAGAGTTTTGGGGTGAGAACTCTTGGTGGCCTTATGATACTCCCATCATGCCCTGGGGTGAAAATTCAGACATCATGGGATGGGGGCCTTGGGGGTACTCCCATCATGCTCTGGGGTGAGAACTCAGGTATCATAGGATGGGGACCTTGTGATACATCATGATCTGGGATGAGGTCCCAGGTGGCACTTTGGGATACTCCCATCATGCCCTGGGGCAAGAGCCCCTGCCACATGAGGCCTTGTGGACTCCAGTCCTGATTCGTGCTCCTCCAGTGCCCACTAACGCGTTCTCCGCCCTTCTTCCCTGTGCCAGCCAATGAGGACCCCTGCTGGAAGGTATGTGTCCCCTCCGTCTTCACACCTGGGGGTGGGGCATGTGTTCAGTGCAGTCCAGGAGGGTCACTCCCGGAAAGAGGGGAGGGGCCCTGGAGTGGAGCGGAAAGCCTTCGGGGTCCACCCTGGGTGCCGAGAACTTTGAACAACACCCGTCCGCTTCCCAGCCTGCCGGGCAGAGCTGGGCGTTGCTCAAGGCTCAGTGCTCAGGTCCAAACAGGTGCCTCCCTGCTCAGCCCTGGGGGCGCAGGGCCCCGGGGGGGCCACGAAGGCCCGGCCAGAAGCAGCCAGCTGGCCTCACTGTGTGACCCTGGGTGGGACCGGCCCTCTCTGGTCCTCCGTTGCCCACCCTGAAAGGGGCTGGACTCGCCAGTGCCCAGGGTCTCACCCACACGCCAGGGGACCCCCAGCCCCCACACACCACGTCCCTGCTTCCCAGGACACTGGCTGGTCTTGACCTCCTTCGTGCACATGGCCTCAGAATTTATTCAGTGTCTTTCTTTGCTGAATTTCTGATCCAGTTCTAAAAGAACTTTCTAGTCCCTGCGTGCTTGCAGTGGTTCAGCCTCAAGGAAGCGACAGGTGGCTCCAACTCCGGGTGGCCACGCTGTGTTCCTGCATGGCGCAGAGCGGCACTGTGGGCCCAGCAGGGTTGTCCACAGACACCCTGTGCTCAGCCAGGGCAGGCGCGAGGACAGGAGCCTGCGCCTGCCCCGACAGAGCCCACAGTCCTGGAGGGGCTTTGGCTTCCAGGTGGGAGACCCAGATGCTGGTCCCGACTCCCCCTCCAGCTTGCTCTGTGACCTCAGACAGCTGCCTCACCCTCCCTGGGCCTTTGCACTGAAATGAAGGGTGTAGACAGGGGTCTCTGAGGCCTCATCTGAGCATGCTGCCCCCTCCTTCAGGGACATCCAGCGTCCTTGTCACATGGGCCATCCCAGAGGAGAGCCCTCTGGTCTCTCCCAGCTCTCAAGTTGGAAGGTGCTGTTGACACACACAGAACAGACGTAACTTGCAGGAGGGTTTCTGTTGGGTGGTGGGAGATCGTTGAGATTTTGCAGGCCATGGGACGTGTGGGGTCGTGAAACCTTGGCCTCACTTGCAGTCTGGGCTACCCACGGTGTAGCAGGCTGGCGGTAAAGGTAGTGAGCTCCCTGTCCCCGGAGGTGTGTAAGCAGAGACCGACCGACCAAATGATGGCGACTCTGTAGGAGGGACATGTGACATTCTCTCATCCCCGGGAAAAGGGGAAGCTGCCCTCTATGGTGCTCCTGCGTGGAGCTGGTGTGAGTCGGGTGCTTCAAGTGCTTCGTCCTGTTGAGTCCTCCCAGCAACCAGTGGGGCAGGTGTTGTTGTCCCATTACAGACGTGGAAACTGGGGGGAGGCAGTAACGCCCTGGGACGTGGGGTCTCGGGTTAGAGCGATGTGCTGTTGGGAGGAGTCCAGGGGCGCTGCCAGGACGGGGAACGCGGGCACCTAGTCTCTGGCCGCGGCCTCTCCCTCCCAGAGGCAGTGGGAGCCGAGGCTGGGCCCCACACCCAGAATATGATACTGCACAGCAGACCCCGAGGGGGGCTGTGGCCCATGCCACAGCAGGACACCCGTCCCGTCACCTACACCCAAGTCAGGTCTTAGCACGGAAGGGTCAGGACACCGGAGTCACGTCGTGCCCGACTCCAGCGCTCAGGGGCCCCAGCCCCTAGCGGATGTGGCCCGGCCGGTGCTCTGGAATCCTGCGCGTCAGGCAGCTCCTCCCCCTGGGGCCCAGTCCCGTCCCGTACTGTCACCCTCCGGGGCTTGTCCCTCTCTCCCTAGAGCTGCTTGCTGAGAGACGTTGGCAGGAGACCGTCCACGAGGGGGTTGGGGCGGCAGCTGCCTGGGCCCAGCCCGGGTGGCCCACCTGCACCCCCCTCTCTTCCAGAGCGAGATCGCCCACGAGGAGCACTGTGCCGCCTGCAAGCGCGGGGCCAACCTGCAGCCCTGCGGCACCTGCCCGGGGGCCTACCACCTCAGCTGCCTGGACCCCCCCCTCAAGACGGCGCCCAAGGGCATGTGGGTGTGCCCCAAGTGCCAGCAGAAGGTACGGAGGCTGCGTGGCCCCTCACCCCGGACCTGGGCCTCACCCTGGACTTCAGGCCCTGAAGGGCCGTGACATCAGCTTCCCGGGCGTCCCCACGGCGGGCAGACGGGGAGGGCGGGGGAGGGGTGAGTTGTGGGGTGTGGGTGCAGCGCAGGCTCTTTCAGCCCTGGTGCCGTTGGCATTTGGGCTGGGTGACCCCTGACCGGGGCACCGTCCTGTGCAGCGAGAGATTTAGCAGCTTCG